>CM068828.1:6141219-6398719 GCA_028554795.2 Sinohyriopsis cumingii
GCCCATACTTCACTTTACTCATTCAAATTCTGAATTTTTCAGAGCCAGATGTTTAGTAAGAGTTATCGTTACTTTCAGCAATAGAATCTCAATCTGTTATTTGTTGTTCATATGTGATCATACATATGTTTAACCCCCTCCGCCCCAAAACATTATATTACTGAACGACAAAGAGGAAAACCTCGTATTCCATTTCTTACAGTTCTATCACAACATAAAATTGCCTCATCCTCCTATAGCAAATCTGAAATGCTATAAAGATTAAACCAATCAGATTTGGCATTAGGTAAATTTTCTGATCTTCCCAACGTTTTAAAATATCCCGTTACTAGTCGATGCCAACGAAAGATGACTGCGAGTCAGAAATGGATATTTCGTCTTTAACACGAATCCGGTCTGAAATAAAGTTAGTGTACTTGTCTAAACTACCATTATATACACAAAATGAAGTCTCTCTGAATACAATCCTTCACGAGCCTTTCTGTTGTTTTTGTGACGACAATTCAGATATGCTTCCATAATGGAAATAGATGCCTGCTTTCATCTCTGTGGCAAGGTTAATTTTTCTCAATTTGTTTAAATAAATTCTTAATTTTAGAAAGAGAATATGATTTCTTAGTATGACCAAAATGATTTCTTTGTCGGTTAATATTCGTATCGTCCTTTACAGCTCAGTCCACCACTGCACAAAACCATTATCACAAGTCATTTGTCTGAATACAGCAAACAATTTTGATACTAGGGCTGTTGGTTGACATAAAACTCTTTAGAAACGTAGGGAGACAATAATTATTTCAACTATTATCTTGAGGGTATACAAGTAGGCATAAGTGTTGATAGGACACACTCACATACAAAAGCACACACATTGGTGGTGGTGGTTGGCATCCGTTACTCTCAAGTGGAAGTGTGCTCATGAGAAATGTCCCGGTTGCTGGTTGTACAGCGTCAGCTGAGGCTATAGAGCCCAACACGGGAATGGCAGTCCTTGCTGCACTTGCTTCACGTGAAGGTTGCATCTGGTGTTGGTTGGAGCTGCTTTGACTTCCTCACTTTTCATCAGCCAGCAAGCGTTGCTTGCCAGTGCCGGCTTTCAGACCAATGATCAGATCATGTCGCCAGCTGGACCTGTATAGAGCAAGCTCTTCCCAGGTGTTGACATCGATGTCAAAGGGTTTCATATCGTGCTTGCAGACATCCTTGAAGCGGAGATGTGGCCGTCCGATCGACCTTTTGCCAGAGGCAAGTTTCGAATAAGGAATGTATTTGGAGATTCGTCCGTCATCCATCCGAGTACATGGCACAGTCATCTGATGCGACGTTGGCGGAGGAGTGTGACCATGCTGAAAACCTTGGCACGTTCAAGCACCTCGTTGTTTGTTACTCAGTCGCTCCAGATGATCCCGATTATGCGTCGAAGGCATCGCATGTGAAAGGCGCACAGTCTTTTCTCTTGTGAGGTGAACAGAGCCCAGGTTTCACTGGCGTAGAGGAGAGTGCTTAGTACGCAGGCACGGTACACGGAGATCTTAGTGATCAGGGTCAGCATGCGGTTGTTCCAAACTTTCTCCGACAACCCAGAGAGAGATGCTGATGCCTTTCCAATCCCCTTGCAGAGCTCAGCATCGTGCGAGTGGTTGTTGGTGTGGTACGTAAACTGACTGACTTCCTCAAGTTCGTAGTTGTTGATGATGATGCTTGGCGGTCCGCGTCTTGTGCCATCTCGTTTGTTTTCTTTAGGATGATGGTCAGCCCAAACTCATCGCATGCTTTAGTAAAGCGGTCCATCAGGCACTGTAGCTCAACTACTGTGTGAGTGGCTAGAACAGCATCGTCTGCGAAGAGCATGTCCCCGATTTTTGCTTCACGCACTTTGCTCTTTGGCTTCAGTCGTGCCATGTTGAACATTCAATCGTCTGATCGCGTGTGAAGGTAGATCCTTTCTGTGGACGTCCCTAATGCGTGCTTGAGCAAGTCAGCGAAGAAGATGCCAAAGACATACACACACACACACATACGTACACACACACACACACACACACACAAACACACCATTTTTACTGGCCGCCATGTACAGCCTATCTTGTGCTGAAAAATGACGTTAAACCCTAAAACAACAACAACTACTGAATATATGAGCATTGGTACCGTTCTGTACTAAACTATTAATAGCAAAGAACATATGAAGGGGTCATTAAATGGGATAATAGTTTTTGACGGAAGTTACCAAGAACACAACTCTTGCACGTGTTTTACTTTGCACGTATGAACCGGACGAATGGTGAAGGGATATTTGTTTTGACCTTGAAAACAGAGGAATCTATCAGCAGTTTTAAATTTCGAATTGTCAGGAAAAGTAACTTTACTGGATTATGTGTGTTTATGTGTGTGTGTGTGTGTGTGTGTGTGTGTGTGTGTGTGTGGTTTTTTATTAAATTTGAAGACCATTCTATGTTTGCAAATAACTGTTGAAAAGGGTGGTCTATTTTTCTATTTTCTTATTGTCCTGCTTGGCGCCTAATACTGGCTAGATATCAAACTATTCAGAGGTGGTCTCTTCTTTGGATCTATCTCCCTTTGTTAGATTCTTTTTAACTGGTTTAAAACATACCATCATTGTTTCTACAGAAAGACGTTTCTTTCCTGGATTATGACACACGGATATATATGCGCATATATAAGAATACAGTTATTATAAAAACAATGCACGCTCGTGTGTGTTTTTGCGATTTTAACATTGCTTTCGAAGAAAAAAAAATTGAAACAAATGAAAAATTGACTACCACGCAAATCACAGACAGACATTACGTCTTATTAGTTAGATTTCTCGAGGTGGGATATAAAACTATACCATCCAGCTTTATTCGTGAAGTATCAAAAATCAATGCACGTATCACGATGATGATGCTGAAGTATTCACAATCCAAAACGAAGCATAGTTTGTGGTGGCGCTAGGGACAAATTAAGGTTCAGCTCTCGTTTTAATGAAAAATCGCTTAGCCCAAGTAACGTCAAATTGAGGTTGTTTATGTCGCAGAAGAAAACAAAATATTATGTAAAGTTACATTCTCAGTACAGTTTGGTTTGGTATTTATTTATGGTTTCAATGTGAATAAACTAAAAAAAATTATGATGTTAGTACGTCTCATAATTTGGAGTAGCTGAAACCATGATACCAAGTTATTTTCACTTTCTAAAACCATATTTTAAATATTGCACGGTACCTGCAAAAATACCTAAAAATAAAGAGATGGAATCTTAAGTTGATTATTACAACCTACCTGCAACACAATCTAAAATAAAAAGAGGGTTTTAAAAGATTCTCTATTCTTGCATACACAAGAATTACAAAATGGGTTAAAACAAATACATTCCATATATAAAGAGTAGCAAATGGTCCTGAAAAATAATTCTCTCTCTTAATTTATATGAGACAGCAATCTTGCTTTAATCAAAGATACATTGACAAACATTTTCGGTCCTTGAATCTATTGCTAACAAGATACTTTGGTAATACTTTTTGCATGGGTTACGATGACGTCAGATTTGTTGAGGCATAGACACACATTTAGTCTACAAGGAATCGATGGGCTATTACCACCTACTTTCGAAAAAAGCTGTAAAATGCTTACGTATAGAACTGTACTATTGAAAGAATTTAAATGTCTAAAATCATTCAATTAAGGTAATATTAAAATATTAAATTTTAGGATGTTGTTAATGTCGGTTTGAAATATGACTTATCATGGTCCCCACTATTATATTGAAACCGATGCTATCAGTGTTTCTTCGTACTCTTCATCAGGTACCATGCTTTCTACTGTCTTACAACCAAATTAACTCTCAGTTAATTGCATTATATGGACTGGCTTACAATGTTATTTTTTGTGATCAGGAAAATGTACCGCTGAAAGGATCATTTCAGAAGAGGACTGCAACATTCGGAATATAGTTTCCTTATATGAGACTTGATAAGCATCGTAGACACACACAACAACGTTGATATATATATATATATATATATATATATATATATATATATATATATATATGAGTAGGCATAGAAGAAGCAATATATATGTATATATTATTGTTTAAAGTACAAGACAGGAGACAAGAAACACTAAAAAATCTATCAATTTTATTCTATGCGACTGAACCTGTTGTTTTGAGCAATTATACAAGGAACCAAAAATACGAAATTGATCTCGAAGAACAAAGAATGTATTTAAAAACCAAAATTATAGATTACAACCTTGCGTACACAAAAGTTAGATAAGCAAAGAAATACTTGCAAAACAATCAACTGATCCGTCTTCCTACTCCTGTACATTTATAATCTATTGTTAAAATATTCAAGAACATATAACCAGTAAGGAAGTACAATTTATATAATCTCCAACTAAATAAACGGGTGACTATCTTAACAGTATTAATTTCATAAGTATTCTTATCACAAGTAGGTATGATGTCAACCCTCCGCAAAACTGGAGATTTTTGAATTTGTAACAATCTCAAATCTCAGAGGTGCAAGTCTCACATTGATTTTAATAAATGTTAAGCAAATGAACAAAGTAGCAATCTACAAGAATTGTATTTGCTATAAAAATCGAAATCCAAATATTAAAATGTTGAGTCTCTTACCTCTTCGAACCAAGGAGTCTCTTACCTCTTCGAACCAAGGAGTCTCTTACCTCTTCGAACCAAGGAGGAAGAGAATTCTGTTAGGTTAAATACCAGTGATGATTCAAGTAAAACATTATGAACGATGTTTACATAATCTATATCTTTTGATCTGCGTATGTATGTATGTATGTATGTATGTATGTATATATGCATGTATGTATGTATGTATGTATGTATGTTTCTATGTATGTATGCATGCATGCATGCATGCATGTATGACTGACTGACTGACTGACTTTATTTCCTCTTTAAAAAGAGATTACATCAGATTAAACAAATTCATGATAATACAAGATCATAAAATAGAACAGAAAATTGACAAAAATACAAGTGTAATACTGTGTCAGCTACCGTATTGACAAAACGAAATATCTCAATACCTGCAATTATGCAAATCTGCAGTTATTTGGCGGAGCAAGGCACTAATCTTTTAACAGTTGCTTGATGATGATAATATTTCGAAAAGATAATACGTCTATAGTGTTATGTGCTTAACATTAAGTTCGAGATAGTAACGAAAATGAAATGAAAAACTTATAACACTGTAATTCTATATGTAGGTTTTTTTCTTCATATGACGCATGTATTTATGCATATATATACTTGTTTGCGCGTATGCGTGCGTGCATGCATTTATCTATGACTGACTGTCTAAATGACTTAGTTACCTCTACAACAAAGAGTATATCAGGTTGCTAAGATACATATTATACATATCATAGGATTATGAGACACATCATAGACGAGAACGCAAGCATGATATATACATCGTCAACTAATGCATTTACAAAATGAGATATATAAATACAGAAAACCATATAGAAATCTCTTGGAAATAAACATAAACAAATACATAAACAAATACATAAACACACACACAAACAGCTGTCATACAACAAAATTTGCGGATTTGACAAGAAGACTTTGGCCTTTAATTGTTTATTTTTAATGTTAATTTACTACTTACTTTTTACATCATGTATGTATGTATGTATGCATGTATGTATGTATGTATGTATGTTTCTATGCATGTATGCATGCATGCATGCATGCATGTATGTATGTATGTATGTATGTATGTATGTATGCATGTATGTATGTATGCATGTATGGATGCATATATGTATGTATGTATGTATGTATGTATGTATGTATGTATGTATGTATGGATGCATGTATGTATGTATGTATGTATGTATGTATGTATGCATGCATGTGTATGTATACATGTATGTATGCATGCATGTGTATGTATGTATGCATGCATGCATGCATGTCTGTATGTATGTATGTATATATGCATGTATGTATGTATGGATGCATGTATGTATGTATGTATGTATGTCTGTATTTACATATGTATGTATGTACGTAGGTAGGTAGGTATCCTTAATAACATAACTTTGCTAAAACTCTATCTTTTCTTTTTGTGAACAGGTTAGGTCTTAATCATCATAAATGTACAAAGAAAGATACGGACTAAAGTCTTATTTGCTAAACTAATTATGGCAATTAATGCTAGTAAAATGAAAATGTTGACAATATATGTCATTTTCTTTCGGTCCATGTGCTTTACGAGGGACATGAAATTACATTCTTGCACTTAAATGAACAATTATTTTTTATGTACTTAATTTACATCATATATTGTTCAATAAAACTACGATTTGTTTTGTTTAGTATTATATATATATATATATATATATATATATATATATATATATATATATATATATATATATATATATATGATCTTTTTCTCTAACATGTCTCGTGTATGTATATGGTATATTACTGGCATCAGAAAGTAATGGTGTCAAAAACTGTGTCTGGCTTTTCACCCAAAGCCTAATGCAATATAAGGAATCTTAAATGTGATATATGGAGTCTGACTTTATGATTCAAAGCCTAATATGATATATGTATCTGACTTTATGAATAAAAGCCTAACGTGATATATGGAGTCTGACTTTATGATTCAAAGCCTAATGTGACATATGGAGTCTGACTTTATGAATAAAAGCCTAATGCGATATATGGAGTCTGAATTTATGATTCAAAGCTTAATGTGATATATGGAGTCTGATTTTATGATTCAAAGCCTAATGTGGTATATGGAGTCTGACTTTATGATTCAATGCCTAATGTGATATATGGAGTCTGACTTTATGATTCAAAGCCTAATGTAGTATATGGAGTCTGACTTTATAACCCCCAAACACCCACAGCCTAATGCGATTTATGGAATCTAACTTGGTAAACAAAACTCTAATGTGATATAAGGAATGCGACTTTGTAACCCAAAGCTTAATGTGATACGTGGAACTTAATATTATAGACGGATAAGACTGAATTTATAATCATCAGCATGGTGGAATTGAAAAATGAGTGGTATAAGTCAAACTTTCATGATAAGCGTTTTACTATTGTCGATGAGTATAAACATGTATCACTTTCTGCTTGAAAGAGAACGTAAACTATGTTTCTGAGAGTTTCTACCAGAACGCATTAAATACAGATTTCTAGTTAATAAACTGAAAGTAGGATATGTATAGGCCCATCTACAAATAAGACTGTTTGAAACTCTACTGATACCAATTCTAGCCAATGTATCAGAAAATTGGATCTGTGATTGTAATATTATTGGTGAGAATATAGATATTCGCCTGTTAGGAAACTGCAAAATAAATTATGTCGATCAGACCTAGGAGTTCACCGGAAGACTTCAAACCATGCATCAGAATTCTAATTCGGAAGAGAACCAATTAGAAGATGTGTCCTTCATAAGATTAATGTAGGTTCTTACTTGCAATGTAAGTTGAAACCGACAGAAAAATGAATTGAGATGGCTGCAGTCTTTGCTGTCCGTGATCCATACAGCATGTGAAATGTACGAACTTCACACAGACAAACTAAACAACCAGACTTTAAAATATGTAACTCGGAGAAAAATAATGAAATGCTTTTCCGTAAACGCTCTTGAGAAAATGGGGATATAATGGAAAATAAGCATCATTCAGGTAAAGTTTGGACAAATTGCAAATTTAGCCTTACTTTTAATTTACCCAAAATAGTTGTCTTATATTTGATTAGGTATACATGAACTATTATTACAAGCGATGTTAAATTATCTTAACATGCCTACAGAGAAAGAGTTTGTACTAAAAGAAAGAGAACAGAAAATAAAAATGAAAAGTTCATCTGAACACTGTTAAAAAATTCAATATCGAAGCAAATATTTCTTGTTATTTTAATTTACAATAATATTTGGTCTTTGATTATAATTTGTAATCCCAACAACACTAGATATTAAGTGTGCACTTTTCAGTTAAAATGGTTGTTGTGTGGGTCGCCTTTATATCAGTGAGAGAAATTCATAGACTGGGAACTCATTCAACACCTCATAGTAAGGCATTAGGCAGATACTTTACAACTTTGAGTATTTCAAATATACAATTAACCAACTTTAAACTCTGTTTTGAATAAGAAGTATATAAAAAACCAACTTCCAATTATATACCTTGAATAAAAAGAATATAAAAGCAATCAACTTTAATCTCTTTGTTTTAAATAAGAAGTATACAAGAAACCAACTTCCAACATATACCTTGAATGAAAAGAATATACAAGCAATATACAAGCAACCAACTGAAAACTGTATGCTTTGAATAATCACTAAAAGAATTAATAGAATCTATATTATTACAAATCTCCGTTCAATTTCAGCTATATGTGGAAGACCTAATTTCAATGCATATATTTTCTTCTTCTTCTTCTTCTTCTTCTTCTTCTTAATAGTAATATATTTCTAATACCATATCGATATTGGAGACTGTTGACACATCAGAACAACGCTAACTATTACAGACGTCATCGCCTTCCAACTTGGATTTCATCTCGATTTGAACTCTGATTCACTTAGAACTTTTCATTGATATGATTTGTGCTTTTTAATTTTTGGATTATTTTTGGACTAGCGGAAGTCCGTCACGGATTGTATTGCAACAGTAGTGGGTTTTATGGCACCCTTCGCTGATTCTATTGCATTCTCTCCGCGAGTCGACACGCTAAGAAAGAAACTGATGAAAGAAACCCCGAAAGCGTATACCCGACCATGGTAGATGCCAATTTCATAACTTTACTGGTAAAAACTCCACAGTAGTAGTATTTATTGTTATATTTATCGTTGGCCTCGCTAAAGACTAACGCTCGTAACGTAGAAAAATGAAGTTTTAAATTTCATCAATATCTTTCCACCCTGTCAATAATGTAGAAATGATACAAAAGAAATTGCTACAGTTTACATTTACATACGGTTCAGTATCAGGTGGTAGTTTAGAAGTTCCTTCTAGCCTAGCAGCAGTTGAATGTTGGATATCATCATCATTATCATTGGCGGCTCAGTCTCGATAAACCATGCGAATAGCGCCCTTGGAGTGTCGCCTGTCACTGGGTTGTTGGCATCGTCTTATGTGGCTGTGTAGGCCTATGCGCGAGTGACAGTCCCTGTTGCAGTTGGTGCAGACATACTGGGAAGTCTGAGTTACTGGGGTTGCTGCCGCGCTCTTCTTTCTCTCACGTTTCCCTGCTGACAACTGGCCTCTCCTCTCATCAGCGACTGCTATGCCTTTGCTTAACGTCAGTCTCCAGGTGCCTCGGTCCACGGCCAGTACTTAACACCCGTTTGGTGAAATGTCGCATTTCTTCATGTCCCACTTACACACATCCTTGAAACGGAGTGAGGGGCGGCCGACTCTTCTGTTGCCAGTTGCCAGCTGTCCATATAGGATGTCCTTTGGCAGCGTTAGACGTGTCTCAGCCATTGAAGGCGGCGTTTGCTCAGCAGGGAGTACATTATGAGAGTAGTAAAGTAGGGCGATTCAGCGTCAATGGGAATTAGCATTAAAAACCACCCTGGGCCTGTTTAGCGTCTATGTAAATTTAACATGGGAAAATATCGTGGGCCTGTTTAGCGTCAAGGGAATTTAACATGGGGAAAAAAATAATCTTGGACCTGTTGAGCGTCAAAGGAAATTGAACAGGGTGAGTCTGTTTAGCGAGAAGGGAAATGGAACATGGGGAATAAATCGTGGGCCTGTTGAGCGTCAAGGGAAAAAATGGAACAGGGTCGGGACCCTATTTTAATAGGGTCCCGACCTGATGGGCCCATGAAAATGGAACAGAGAGGGCCTCTATTTTTTTTAAAAAACAAAAAAATAAAAAAAGGGGTAGGCAATGAAAGTCAAGGTCTTTTCGAGATATAGGAGTGGCCCTGAAAAGGGTCTTTGGGTTTATGTTAGTATACCATTAACATAAAGGGCATCTGTGACTTCTTCTTGTCCTTAGGCTTCACCTGACTGTAGGGCCATATACTAAAACTCTTTTGAGGCATCCTTGCCTCTCCACATAGACTCTTCGTATCCATAGGCTGGTGTCGGTCCTATGGACAACTGTTAACTTGGATCGGACATACGTGGTATGTCCGTCCGGAACATCATGGATGATACAAGCGTGGAAGATTGAACGTCGGTCCACATGTTGAGGCGCCGAGAACAGGTGAAGAAATGCAGTGAACTGCACTTATTTATAGGGAGAGGAAGGATGGAAACGGATTGAGTTCGTTGACCAATCCAAACACGCTTTACCAACTTCAGTCAACCCACGTCCAATCCGAAGAAAGCAGTCTGTGACGTCACGTGGTCTATGTAGATTCGCTAGGGCCTGTGCGCAGTCAATTCATGCGACAGTTTTTTCAACATGACGGAAACTCAGAAAACGATAAATTGGGGTGCACCGGCGGTGGAGACTACCCAAGGGAACCCGGACTTACTTTCAGAAGAGGTGAATTGGGATTTTGTGGATTTTCTTACCTCGCAAGAATTTGTTCCGAAACCTTCGTCACCTTTTTCATTACCGCACGTGGAGAATTTTAGACAGAGACAGAAAGAAGAATTGGAGAAATTTATACAACGGCAAAAGAAAGTGGAACAAGCTTTTCTCCTACAGCAACAGCAGCAAGAAGAAGAGGTAAGGAAAAACCAACAACAAGAAGAAGCAGCAGCAGCAAAGAAACAAGGCTGTGAAAGTCAAACGGTCACGGTACTGTTAGACATTTTAGCGGAGTTAAGAAGTCTGAAACAAATGTATCAGACTTCTTTATTACGACCGAAGAGATTACGACCTTCCCGAGCTAAACACTCCAACCCTGTGACTAAGTATACCGTGCCACCCTTAGTGATTTCAACCAAATCATCATCATCATCAACATTACGCAGTCCAGAAATAGGCCTTGGCCGTGGCAAAGGCTTAAGACAGTTAAAGTTGATTGCTTAAACTCCCCCCTACACCAAAAAGGCCCTTTCAGGGCCACCCACGTCTCTCCAAAAGACTTTCAATTGCCAATAACTAAAAAAAAACAACATTTTACCCCTATAGTACGTGTCTGTGTATGAGTGTGTGAGTGTAGCTTCTTATTTTAAAATCAAAACCCAAAGACACCTACCTTTTTATACCTAATTTATTCTTTTATAAATATTTACAATCCATTTCACAATTCACAACTCACAACATAACACTTTAAAAAGTTCATAAACTTCTTCTGTCTCACTGTTCACTCTCTCTTTTATTTCAATTTCTTCGCCTTCACAGTCTTTTCCTCCTCTTCATCCTTACTTTCTTCCCTTCTTCTTTTTTTCTCCTGTTTTGTTTTTCTTCACCTCTCTGCTTTCTTCCTCTTCTTCCTCTGAAGAATCCCTCTCTTCTTCTGACTCCTCTGAAGAATCCCTCTCTTCTTCTGACTCCTCTTGTTTCTTTGGGCAATCTGGAGACCAATGTCCTTTTTCTTGACAATGATAACGTATCTTGACTTTTGTCTCTTCTATCCCCATTTTTTCTTTTTTGACGGTCTGGACACTCTGAAGACCAATGCCCTTTCTTCTGACAGATATAGCAAGTATCTTGACTTTTATCTCGAAAGGAAGGAGAGTAGTCCGAAGGCTGGTCTGAAGAGAATTTTCTAATGACCCCTTGCAACGCTCTGATGAAACGTTCGATTTGTGTAGTCTCTTCCATCGTTCTGCTAGGTTGGAGAGTGAAATGAATAGCGAAAGGACAAGACACACACCCTTTATATACGCTGGTCTGTCATGACTATAAATTAGTCCATGGTGTGTAAACTTTAGTCATTTGACTTTTTGCTATCAAGATGAAACGATCCAATTCGTTTGAGAAGAAAGAAGAAGAAAGTAAGAGGCAGAAACGTGATCTATCGCCTCGTACCAGGGCTGAAGTCTTGGCTCAAATTCATGCCAGTGATTTTGAAGAGGACATGAGTGAACCAGAATCCAAACCCTCTAAACAAAGTTCACCACCCTTAGTCAACCCTGAAAAGTACTATTCCATTTGAGAGACGGAAACGCGTCCCTCTAGAAAATTTAGAACTACGGCTTATAAATACACGGTGAAGTTTAAAGATTTCAAGTCCGAAGTACCGTTAGAGAAAGCAGAAGGGTTCATCACCGAGATGTGGGATTCTTTGCTCACCACACGAGTTTAGCAGCCCTGCAGAATTGACCACTTCCAAAGTCATAGACAAGATTCAACACGTGCAACAATCCAATGACCAGTTTGACATCACCGATGGAAAAGCCTCACTGGACATGATTCACGTCTCTCCTCCTCAAGGGACCGGACAACGCAAAAAGGTCTTATTGGTGAACGACCTTCGCAGCACCAAAAAGAGTCTCGTCCGAATTAACAACCCTCAAGACCAGATGTGTTTAGCCCGTGCCATCGTGGTGGGACGAACCTATGCCAACAAGAACGACACGGAAGAATGGAAAAGAGCCTGGAAAACTATTAAACAATCGGACTGAGCCAAACAACGAAGTGAAGCAGAACTCCTATTGCAACAAGCCGGCCTGTTCAAAGACACACCCTGTGGCATTCCTGAGATGCAAAAATTGCAAGATGTCCTAGCTCCACGCTGCACCTTGAAAGTGCGCCCTCAAGAAATGTGTGGGCCTCTGTTGTTTCGAGGGAAAGACGTTAAGGATGGAAAATACATTCATGTCAGTAGTAAAGTGGGGCACATTAGGGACAATGGGACTTAGCATTAAAAAGACCCCTGGGTCAGATTAGGGACAATGGAAATTTAACATGGAGAGAAATCGTGGGTCACTTTAGGGACAATGGGAATTTAACATAGAGTTTGGGTCTGTCTAGGGACAAGGGAAATTAACATGGGGAATAGAGTTTGGGCTTTTGGGATTTTTTAAAAAATTATTTTAAATTTAAATTTAAATTTAAATTTAAAAAAAGGGGTAGGCAATGGAAAGGCTATCTCTTTTCGAGAAATATGGCTGGCCCTGAAAAGGGCCTTTGGGTTTTCTTCTTCTTCTGCTTCTAATTTCTTCTTTTTCTCCACCAAGTTCTTATTTTATCTCCAACACTCTTTCTCTTCTTCTCTTTCTTTTTCTCCTGCTCTTCTTTCTTCTTCTTCTCTTCCTCCTCTTCTTTCTTCCTCTTCTCATTTTCTTCTTCTTTTTCAATCTTTTCGTTCCATTTGCTTATTCTTATTCTTTCCTCTTCATCCTCCTTCTCCTCCTTTATTTCTTTCATGACACCACTAATCTTGTCCTTTACCTTTTTTAAGTTATTAATTTCCATCTTTACACGATGGGGACTATAGGAATAATGGTCTTCAACCAGTCTTATTAACATCTGCTCCATCATTCCTAAGTTGTCTAAAACGTCTTGTAATGTTTGTATTTTGTCCATTTGGTTAGAAGCCATCTTCTTTTTTTATTCTTTGCAGAATGGTTTGAACGACGAATACTGTGGGTTCTTATACTTAAAGCGCGTACGTGAAGGAAAACATCCCCCTAAAACGTAAAATTGATCTTACCTAGATCATGACCAAACAACGCGCGAACGTGAAGGAAAACATCCCCCTACTTTTTCATTTCATATAATAAAACCCAAACTATACTTTCTCATTTCATATAATAAAAACCCAAACTATACTCTTCACATACGCTAAGAACAATAAACAAATCCATAATCTACTATTCACACAATCGTACGTGAGCGGGTACAAACACAAACACAAACACACAAACACAAACATACAAACACACAAACACATACACTAAGAAACAATAAACAAATCCATAATCTACTATCCACACAATCGTACGTGAGCGGTTACAAAACCCAAACTATACTCTCCACATACGCTAAGAACAATAAACTAATCCATAATCTACTATCCACACAATCGTACGTGAGCGCTTACAGAACCTTAACTATACTCTTCACCTACGCTAAGAAACAATAAAGAAACCCATAATCTACTATTCCCACAAACATACCTTAGCTCTTACAAGCACCAACACACAAACACATACCCTCACACTATCTTAAAAAAGAGTTAGTGTTTATAATCACACTACTCTACCTACACACATTGGCAAATCGATCGTTATTTCTTTTCTAGAGTATTGGGTAGCCCTGAAAAGGGCTGTTTTTTTGGAACTTCATGGACACCTGGTTAATGGTGGCACCTTCCAGGCCTGGCGCCACATACACATATTGTCCCCCAGTTACTTTTTACCTTTTTGGGGGAGAGAGAGCAGAGGCAGGATATGTCGCTTCAGAATCCCAATTTTCGCTCTCTGGGATTCTGAAATTTCTTCTTCTTCTCTCCTTTTCCTCCTCCTCCTCTTCTTTGTATCTTCTCTCCTCCTCTTTGTATCTTCTTTCCTCTTCTTCTTTATATCTTCTCTCCTCCTCTTCTTTGTTTCTTCTTTCCTCCTCCTCTCTTATCCTTCCCTCCTCCACAATGGCTTCCGCGGCCAGTTCATTTAATATGCGCCTGGCATATTCCAGATGCACATGAAGTTCCAACAGTTTCTCCAGTCTCGTGTTCATTTTTGGTGTTGATCAATCAACAAGGGTAGCTGGACTGCCGAACGAGTTTCAATTTATAGTGAAAGCGCGGACGTGAACGAAAACATCCCCTAAAAACATAAAATTGATCTTACCTACATCATGACCAAAAAACAACAACGCGCGGACCTAAAAGAAACACTCACTCACTTTTTATGTTACCCATCACTATTTTAAAATTTTTTATAAATGACTTCAATAGACTATCCACATACGCAAAGCAATCCAATCTAACCCCAAATTTACACCTCAAACACAAAAAAGACATCATTTTAATCTACTATCCATACCAACTTACTTAACCACTTACAAACACAAACACACAAACACATACACTCTCACTATCAATAAAGAGTTAGTGTTTATTTTCACACTACTCTACCTACACACATTGGCAAATCGATTGTTATTTCTTTTCTAGAGTATTGGGTAGCCCTGAAAAGGGCTGTTTTTTTTGTTTGCTATGGCATTCTTTTTAGTTTCTAAGAATGCGATGTCCTCTGAGGATAGACTTTCTGGCGATAGGTCTGCTTCTTCGGAAAGAGAAGAAGAACTCTTTGGTGTCGATACGACAATCGACAAAGCCTCTGTCAGCTTCAGGTTGCTGCTGCTGCTCTTGTTGTTGTTGTTGCTGCTGTCTCTGAAGTCTGTACTTCTCTGTCCATTCTTCTTTTTCCCTGTTCATTTCTTCTCTGAAGAGCTCTTCTATCAGGTCTTCAGTGATTTTTAACATTCTCACATTCTCTATTTCTTCTGGCTTCGGTATCAGACTGTGTCTGACCCTATGCAAATTCACGTAGGCTTCGTTGAGTTTAGCTAGTTTGGAGCACATCTTCTTAGGAGGATGAGTCGACAATGGATGGTTAGACTGGAAACAACCCGGTTCTTAAAGTCAAAGCACGGACGTGAAGGAAAACATCCCCCACACGGTTTTTGAGTCGCAACGTTTAGTGAGTGTCATGAGAGGGATAGTAAGAAATGAAAGAGCATCAATCCAACATTCTTATAGCCAAACAAAAGACAAAGGCATTTTTTCAAAACACAACATTTTTTATTCAAAAATCACTTAACACTAAACAACAACTCTAACATTTTTAACAATAATCCAACAATATAACATCAAACAATTTTTTCAAAACACAACATGTTTTATTCAAAAATCACTTAACACTAAACAACAACAACTCTAACATTTTTTAACAACAATGCAACACTAAAAGTTTCCCCACTAGGTAAAGAGGGATAACAGTCTTCCATGGTTTCTAGTAATCTAGGATGACTTCTCTCAAACTGTTGATTTCTATGGTATTATCGAATTCTGCATACAGGATGACGTTCACCGTTTCATCAGGGTCTCGGTCTTTAAACTGAATTTCCACACGAATCTGGCCGGATTTTATAGGGTGGAAATGTCCCTCGTCGCTGCCTTGGTCTGGAGTGAAATCGGAAGCCCACAAAGCGTAGCCTCCTGCATAATCCTCGTACGTAATACCGTGACTGGTGTTGGTTCCTAACTGTCCGGTGGCTTCGTACAGGGACAAGTACGATCTCAAGTAATTCTTCTTGGTAAAGTCAGGTTCGAAAGGTCGGGTACACAAGGTCTTGCCATCGCGACTGACTTCGATTTTGGACACACCAAAGTGTTGAAAGTAGAAAGGATTTTTTTCGGCAGCTCCGTTGAAGGCTGTATTCTCGACGATACCAACGATCAAACGTTTGGGTAACTGTCCTTGGAACAGATGATCTTCGATCATGGATCGCTGTCCCTTGGGAATTATGAAGGTTTTCACTTCCACGCGTCGTATGGGATACTTGGCGGTCGTTCTGCTCAACGTCTGACTGATGTCGTTTCCCACTTTAGGTAACACTTCCACACGGCGTACGTAGAGTCTGGCTTCTAGGATTTTGGTTTTGTAACCGTCACTATCAGCCATCAAATGGAAAGCGGCACTGCTACGATTCAGTCTCAGGCGGACATCCACTCCGTTCAGCAAATACTTTTCTTGCAAGCACATGTCCAAATGCAAACGATCCATCAGTTCTAAACTTGTGTCGACTCCCGTGATTCTCTTTCTTCGTTCTACAAACCCATCATTGTTGTCTTTCTTTTCATCAGTTTCCAATATTTCAAACTTGGTAGGTTCGTCAGCTTCCCATACCACACAGGCATTGAGATGAGTGTTCTTGGCATCTATTCCGTACGTCAAGAGATTTTCCAGGTAGGCACGATAAGGGTAAGTATCCATGCTGCTACTGACCAGTTTGTTATTCAAGTACAAGTCCACTCCTCTGAACAAGGAATGCATGAAATTGTTGATGGGAGCTACTGCTTCATCGTCTATAGCACCTCCAGTCTTATCTAGAATTTTGACTTTCAGGTACAAGTAACTGTTATTCAGATCGATGTAATCTTCGGGCTGTCCTTTGATTTCAAACTCGATGGGAGCGGAATCGGTCAGTGAGGAGACGGGGTGAAATTCCACCCACTGGGATTCTTGCATCGTCATCATCGTGGGGGGCATGGCAAACAGGTCCAGTTCCGTCTTGGAACAAGCGCAAGATTCTCGGTGCATCATTTTTTTGTCTCTTTTCTCAATAATCGAAAACGTCTAAGTCTCGAACGGTTCTTCTTTTCTTGGCCTTTCTCATGTCCATGTCTCCGCCCAACATGTCAAACAATTCAGGACAAAATAAAATGGACATGATTTTACTTCGTTCAAATTTCATCAAGAAGCGACGAGCTGTTTTGTGGTACTCCATGGTGACACTTTTGTTGACATGCTCCAAAGCTTTCAGAAGCCCGACATTAAACCTGGAGGCTATGGTGCTGACCAAATGTTGACCACTAAAATAATAGCCTGGGAGAATGAACAAGTGATAGGTGGTGTACTTTTGTGTACGGGTTTTCTTGTCATATTTGACATTGCTATCCATCCACTGTTGCATTTGCTCATCATGAACTGGGAAGGACATTGAGGACTTGGGTCGGGTGAATGATTTCTACTAAAGCCACTTCCCAATGGGCTTCGTGATCTAACTGGATGGCCTGAGGTAATTTGGCCGTGTAACAGCACAACGTGTTCTTGGGAAACACCTCCATGGAACTGTCACTGGGTAAAGTTAAGTAAAATTGGTTTTGGTGACTCATAATTCCAGGGTTCTGTGGCTGTCCGAGGGGTTACTGGACGTCAGAGGCGTGTCTACGTCTAAAATGGGGTTCTGGTTGTGATTGAAGTGGTGACTGGCACTGGCACTGGACACAAGGTTCCCGGGGTTCCCGTTCGAGGTGAATTTCAGGGAGGGATTAGGAAGCAGGTAACCGATGCAACTGCTCAATAAAATGGTCCACAATTGTTTGTCTCCTTGTTGCAAACTCAAATTGGCGATGGCTGCCCCGATGACACAATACACCACGAAGATTTGGCAGAAAAAGACGATTTGCGTTTTAGGCACACGTTCTCCACACCACACCCACAAGGGTTGTTTTTGTAAATCTTGCACAGAAGAACTAGGTGAAGGAGGAGTGGTCGACGTAGCTGCGTCTGCTGTGTGAAAGGGCATGATGGTCACTTCTTTTTATAGTCGATGACTTGCGAAGCGTCGATCCAAGAATCAAAACTGGGTGGATATTCTTTTCCAACGTACTTTGACTTCTTTGACACGTCGTTTGCCCACTTTACGGGTTCTGCGTTCGAGAATGCTTTCGATGTCGTACACGTCGTCTTCTTTTTTGGTCACACGTTGTAACTCGGGCAAATAAAACGTTCCTTTGAGCACTTCTCCGTTCATGTCTTCCAATTTATAGACGGCAGGATGACGGACATGCACACGTCCAGTGACGCGAAACAATTCGGTCGTCCAGTTAGGTAAGTAACCTTTGTCGAAAGTGCGTTTGGTTTTGCCAATGCGCACCCAATCTCCTACGGCCAACATTCCACTTTTCTCGGGGACAGCCCTCGTCTTGGACGTACCAAACAGACGCTCAAACACCAACACTTCGTTGTCGGGAGTCACGTCTTGCGGGGCACGTCCGATGCTTCGATGGTAAGATTGGTTGTACGCTTGCACCAGGTGCGGTAAGATGTCGATGTACTTCAGAGTGTGGTGATGCGTAAAATATTTCCACATGCGTTCTTTCAAAGTGCGTTGAAAACGTTCCACGATGCTGGCTTTGGTTTCGGGATTCTCGGTGGTAAAAAAATGAATGTCACGTTTCTTTAATTCTTTTTGGAAAGCTTGGTTCAGAAATTCGGTGCCTTTGTCCGTTTGCCATCGAAGAGGGTGACGACCGCTTTGTTTCAACACCCGTTGCATTGCTCGCACTAACTCGCTGCTCGATTCGGAAGTCAAGGGCACGACCCAGGCAAATTTGGAAAAGACGTCGATGACACAAAACAAATATTTGTAGCCACGATTGTAGCTGGCCAAATGAGAGACATCGGCTAAATCGGCTTGCCATTGATGATCGATGCCTTCCACTCGGGTGCGACTTCTGGCAAACTTGCGTCGAATGGGTTTGTGTAAAGTGTAGGTAGCTTGTTCTTGTAACCATCGTTGCACTTGAGGTAAACGGAGACTTTTCAGTCGCGTTTTGGCAGCACGATACAATTTTTGAACTCCTGCGTAACCTGCAGGATGGGAGGGATCGTAGTAAATGCTGGCTAAGACTTTTTCCATTTTTTTTTTTTTGTGTTGGTTGGTGTGTTAATAAGACACCCACTCTTGGAGGATGCTACTCTTTTTCTCTTGGGGTATTTTCTTGGATTGCAATGCTTTGCGTGTGCGGCCAGCAATAGGTGTCGAAGAGGAGAAGGATGACTGAGCGGGGGATATCGGTTCTTGTTTCACTTCTGTCTTCACTTTCTTTCTCTCTTGTGATGTAGAAGGGGTGGCCATCATCTTTTTAATCCATCCAATTCTGGAGGTAGGTGGTGTTGTTAACTTGCGTACTTTTTCTGGTGGAGTTTGAAACCCTTCCTCTTCTTCTCCTTTTTCTGTCTTGGTCACGGGTACTGGTGGTACTGGTACTGGTACTGGTGATGGTGCTGGACTTTTCATCAAGGTCTTAAAATCTTTCAGAGTGGGTAGAGCTGTTTCGTCTAAAGCTTTCGGGTGAAAGAGTTGCAGTCGTTGCAAGAGTTGACCGTACTTTTGCGATTTTTCTGTTTCGGACAAATCTTGGCGATCCATCAAGGACTGCAATTCGTGTTGTAACTGGGACATCTCGCTCAAATGGGGATTGGGAGGTAAATGCGGGGTGTGTTGTTCTTGCCACCGATGGTATTCCATCCATCGTTTGTAAGGCACTAAAGCTAGTTTTCGTCCTTCCATGGGGTTGTCAGGGGTCGATTCTGAGATCTTGGAACTTCCGAGGCCTTTTTATCTTGCTCCCACCAGTCCTCCCAACATGGTTCCCAAGACTCCTTTCGGTATGGGGCCTAACAAGAGAGGAAAAATACCTCCACGTTGCACTAACATCTTCTTTTTTTGACGAATGGGAATTTTCTTTTGAACCATTTGGCGAAGAACGTGACGATGTTTGCCTAAGCATTGTTTCTGGTGTTTGGACAAAGGGATCGTGCCTTTCAAAACGTTCAAACAACATTCGCACACGGTATCGATGACCTCTTTGGAGGCTGTTTGAATGAGTTTTTTTCGTAGGGGTAGAGAAGCTTTGGACAGGACAGATAACATGTCCCCATGTCTGGCTAAACGTGGTGGCAGTCCTTTCCTTTTCTTTCCTTGGGGTTTTCTGGAGGGTGACATCTTTGAGTCTTCAGGAGCACCAAAAAACACTGATACCCGACTTGGTCACAGGCCTTTTTTATACTGGAACGCGTCGCCACTGATTGTCTTTACGTCGTATTAGTTTGAGGACACGCATGACACGTCGTGCAGGGGTACGTAACGGACTAAATTGAGCCAGTTCTTGCTTGGACAAATCCAGTAAACTTTGTAACATGCCCGATCTTTCTTGAACTTTGATTTTGGGAGAAGGTACTTTGTGAGCAACAGCCACTGCCACTAAACTGTAAGGTCCTGCCACTGGGGAAGTTCTTTTGGGGGTCATCAACGTAGAAGTTCTTGGTGTGATCAACGTCTCCAAGTACTCTTCAGTTCTGGGTGTCATTAACGGAGAAGTGGACAAACGTGAAGCTGCCGGAGACGCAGTCACCGCTGTGGCAGGTCGTGGTTTGCGAGTGTAAGGTTGCGTCCTGGCCGAAGTGCCTCTATTGCGACTAGTTTTGTGTGGACTTTTCTTTTTCTGGGGGCTTCTTTTCTTTTTCCGGGGTGGTGTCTGGTCAGAGGAGGGTCCTGCCACTGGAGAAGTTCTCCTTGGGGACCTGGTCTTTTTCTTCTTGGGGCTTCGTTGGACTTTTGTCTTGAGTATAACTTTGGGGGCATTAGGATCCCATCTTAAGAGTGAGCGAATGATGACCCCTCCTAGAGTACCGCTCCCTCCAGGTTTCAAAATGATTTGTTTTTGGTTTGAGTGTCGATGCGGGGATCGGCCAGTTGGACCAAAGCGACTTTGTTTCGATCGAAAAAGCGTTTGGTTTGATGAGGAATCTGAATGATTCCTTGGAGTAATTGACGTGCCGTCACCGTGAACCATCGTAAGACTTCTCTGAGACTAGCTTCTAAGACACGAGCTCGTGTTTGTGGATCTTTTTCTCGACTGATGCCATACAAGGCACGAATCAATTTGACGGGAAAATGCGACTGAAGGGACGTCATGTTCGCACTGAGAGTGAGACAGACGAATAAGGGTCTGAGGTTTTTATAGATTTTTTTATGGGGAGTGAAATTAAGTCGAGGACGGAGACGTGTACAGGACAGGCCCTCCGTCTTGGCACCAGTGGTGAAACAAGTGGGTACGAAATCGCAAATCCTCGGGGGTCGTAGGTTTCAAATCGACGAGTAAATAGGCGTGTGGAGTTTGAGTGGCATCGTCGTACGCCTGAGTCAGCCAAGGCGTTCCTAACTGTTTGGCTAAGACTTGCACTTGCGATTTATCTCGAGGGCTTTTAAACAAGACCACGTAATGCGCATTGAGACTGATGGTGCGATAGACTTTACTTTGTTGAAACAAATTTTGGGTGATGTAAACGACACTGGCATTACGGTGATGCCCTTTGCGCGTGAGCCACAGTTTAATTTCTTCTTCGTCTTCTCCTAACATGTCGTCAAAAATGACCAAATGGGTTAGACGGGAGTCAGAGACGATGCCATCGTCTTCTTTAGGAATGCCTTCCACAAACACGATGGAATCGCCTTGACTTTCTCGCAAGAGGCTGTACGCCCATTGCCACTCTTTGTAACACCACACGATTCGTTGAGGGGGTCGATCGATCAAATGATGTTTATGTTCGATCAAACGTTTGACGAATTCGGTTTTGCCTGAACCGCTAGGTCCAGCAATGAGCATGTTAAAGGGATGGCGAAGATACAAAGCCTCCTAACTGGCACGATCTAAGTGTTCGTCGATGACTTTGACAGTAGAGGAAGAGGGAGCAGAGACAGCAGAGGTAGCCATGGTGTGAGAAATGTCACTTGTGACACGAAAAACAAACAAGACAAGAGTTTATATACTATTTCAGAACACGTTTATTGAATGTTTTTTTCAAACATGAATACGAAAGACAAAAATACATAAAAGCCAAAGGCTTAAGTACAAGAATAAAAGGCACATGATAACGATGAACGTGGAATAAAAACAAGTGTCTGTACAACAACCACATGTTTTGGGTAAAGTTCTAACCAGTTCTATAGTAGGGGGTAAGGTCACACAAGTGTCCTCCCGAAAGGGTCTTTCAGGCCTGTCCACGACAGTCCTGTCCTGGGTGACGGGTTCTTCTGGCACCGTCACTAACACAGGTTGAAAAGTAACTTTTTTCCTTGAATAACTCTCGTGCATACTGGGCCACCTCTTGTGTCCAAGCCTCAAAACCCTGGTCTCGGTGATGTCCAACATTTGACTCCTAACCAGTCTGGTTTCTTCTTCGTCAACGACATGGTAACTTACTTCAATGAACAATGAACTATCGATCTTGCCTAGGGTTCCTTTTCATATACAGACCAATACCGACGTGACCGTACGGCAACGTAAAGTGATTGGGAAGTCTCACTCCCTTCTGGTACACGATTTGAGAGACTTTTTCCAAGGGTCGACTGACGATGTGGTGAGTGGGTAAACGTACAATCTTGTTCGGTTGATAGGTGGTCACTTTAAAGTTTCCATCCTCTCCCGATTGCAAGGCTTCTTTCAATACCCCAAAGTTGACCACTCGACTGGTACGATGATTCAGAGTCAGTCCTTTCACTTTGCACGTCGTGTGCACTTCTCCTTGTTTGTCCCGGTATTCGTAGCCGTAATTTCTGGGGCCACCACTGACGAAACTTAGAATCTTGTCGTCGGGATGCTCGTCTGTCCAGGCTCCTAAACGGTCTCCTTCGATGTCAGGGTGATGTTGAATCGGGTGATGGATGTAAATGCAACTGTCCGTGTCAAAGTACAGGACGCGTTCCCCTAACAGTTCTGAAGCTTCGTACAATTTTAAGCGAGCATGGGCTGTCACGTAAGCCGCAATGATGACATTTCCAAAAGGGTCGTCTTGTACAAAGTCCAGATCTTCTTCGTAATTGACCAAGATCAAATCCTCTCGAACGACGTCCACGTGTTTCATGTATTTGGTTTTGTCGCGAATCATCTGGAAGTAGCGGGAAGGTTCTGTCAAATATTCCGTCTTGGGTAAACACGGTCGTTGTGCCATTTTACCCCACAAGCAATTTAACATCACTTTGGCAAACGATCGCCTGCCTTCGTTTTTCTCGATGTGGTCTAAAGAGATGCCTTCTTGTGCATAGTATTTCTCTTTGAATTGTATTTGGTCTTCGGGAGTGTGACACCAGGAAGGATAGCCGCTGGCTTCTTGCTTCAGTTTCAAAAAGGCATCCACGTAGTCGGCGAAAATGCCTTTCTGAGTAGGGTCACCCTTGTGGTACTGTTGTGTCTTGGGAAAGTGGCAAATTTCGTATACTTCTAACAGTTGGTATCCCATGTCCAGAGCTTTGAACAATTCTACGCTGACCCAGGTTCCCGTCAAGGCCCGTTCTTCCTGGCTGTGATGACAAGGCTGATCTTGGTTGCACGTTTCGGCACAAGTACGGCACAAGGGAAACATCAGTTTGCCTTGACAATGGTGAGGTAAGACGGGATGGTACAGGTTCGTGGGAGGCAAAACCTTGCACTTGATCAATCCTTCGTATTGTCGAATGTTTTTCAGGTCGATGTGTTCCGTCAGCAATTGCGGGATCCCTACAGGAAAGCGAAAATATTTGCACACGTATTTGATTTCTTCTCCTTTCTCTTCGTCGGCTTGGTACAGCAAACAGGTGGCATTGGTCCTTCCTCCGTACAAACTATCCCTCGGGTTCAGCGGGTCCATGAACTGGTAACTTTCCACGAGGCGTTTAAACTCGGGATCGGTTTTCATACGGTGATCGTACTCGTGTTCCCACATTTCCACCACTTGGTATCCTTCCTGTTCTAACTTTAGGCGTCGCTGACAAGTGTCCTGGTACAGGTCTTCCATGGTCCGTTGTAAAAACTGATTTTTAGTGTCACGGTCAGGGTAGCATACGGGACATCCGGGAAATAAGCAACCGTTAAACTCGTACACGATCTTGGGGTTTTCTAAGTCCCAGCCATCGACCGAATACGTTCCGATGGTCTTTTCGCCCCCTCCGTTGCGGGCATGCTGAATCCACTTGTCTTCCTTGTCGCACAAGTAATGTAACCAACGTAGGGCTTTGACCGAGTATTGACGCTTGACATAGTGGGTCGTTTGAGGACTGATGACAGCCACGGTGTTTTCAGGCATGAATCGTTGGCGGTACACTAAGGAACACGCTTTGGCAATGGTGCAAGCTTCTTTCAAAGGATCGACCCCTCCGTGTTCCATGAACAGTTCTCGATATTTTCCACAGCAACGCCGTAAAATGTCCACGTCGGAACGACAATACTTTAGCATTTCTTCCTGAAAGTCGAAAGGGTCCGAGGCGTGAGCTTGGTACCAAGTGTAGAAAGCTTCTCGTTGTTCGGTACGCATGTTGTCGGGGTCGTAATAGTGAGCCTCAGGTAAATGGGGTAGAACGGCGTGTTGATTGGCTTCCGTATTGAAAAAGTGAGGAAAGTACCCTTTAGCCATTTCTGTCATTCCAAACGTTTTAGGCATTCGACTCAAAGGCATAGCCAAGTAACTCATCGAATCTTTAAACTGCACTTGTCCCACTTGCATGAAAATGATTTTGGCTCCGTTCAAAGTCACTTTAGGACGCTCGGTGCCTTGTTCCGTATAGTATCTCAAAAGAAACTGTCCATCGTATCCGGAGAAATTGTGAACCATCACCGTGGCATGACGATGACAATCTCCGTAACGTTCGATGTCCTCTTGGCTCCACGTCTTGTCGATGGGGTATAAAACCCATTGGGCAAAATCGGCTAACGTGTTCTGTCCCCGAAAGATTTTTTCACGCCCTCCAGGAATCTTGCTGCAGTGAGGGCAATGACTGAAGATAGGTTCTTGAATGCACTTCTCGCACGCTCGATGAGCCACGCAGAAATTAGGAATGTGAATGCCGGTCTCTTGCGTGCATTCGAAATCGAAAAAGATGAAATTGCCTTTCTTCTTGTGACCGTCCTCTTTCTCTGGTGGGGGTTGGTATTTTTGCACGTAGCATTGGTGTTCCAAGTCCACGATGTGGTGACAAATGTGACATTTTTTCTTTCCTCGACATACGTGTGCCTTGGCATTATTGGTAAGTATGCCTTGTCCACAGGTAGGGCACAATCTCAGCAGTTGACAAGCACATTTCTTCTGTGAACCTTGTGTTTTCAAATGTTGTTGGTAACAGGTAGGGCTGACAAACGTGCGCAGACAAGTCGAACAAGGCACTGGTTCTTCGCTCAGACAGGGTGGAGAGGCCAAACATCCTGGTCATTTCCATCCACAATGTTTGTGTTGCTCTCGATTATTATAACCATAGTCACATTTCTCACAATAATAAGCATATCCCAGGAATCCAGTGATACTGGTAATGGTATCGAAATGGTCATCGTGATGATAAACATGAATGTATTTTCCGTCCTTAAAATGTTGGCCTCGAAACAACAGAGGCCCGCGCATTTCTTGAGGGTGCACTTTCAAGGTGTAGCGTGGAGCTAGGGCATCTTGCAATTTTTGCATCTCAGGAATGCCACAGGGTGTGTCTTTGGACAGGCCAGCTTGTTGCAACAGGAGTTCTGCTTCGTTTCGTTGTTTGGTTCGGTTCGATTTTCGAATGTTCTCCCAGGTTCTTTTCCATTCTACCGTGTCGTTCTTGTTGGCATAGGTTCGTCCCACCACGATGGCACGGGCTAAACACATCTGGTCTTGAGGGTTGTTAATTCGGACGAGACTCTTTTTGGTGTTGCGAAGGTCGTTCACCAGTAGGACCTTTTTGCGTCCTGTCCCTTGAGGAAGAGAGACGTGAGCCATTTTCAGTGTGGCTTTACCATCGGTGATGTCAAACTGGTCATTAGATTGTTCTACGTGTTGAATCTTGTCCATGACTTTGGAAGGGGTTAGTTCTGCGGGTCTGCTAAACTCGATCCAAACAGGGGATTTCAAACCGTCGTGATCTATGGATAGTGTCAAGCGATCGTCTTCTTTGGGTTGACATTGTCGCTTGAGTGCGGTGAGCAAAGAATCCCACATCTCGGTGATAAACCCTTCTGCTTTCTCCAAGGGTACGTCGGCCTTGAAATCTTTAAACTTCACCGTGTAGGTGTAAGCCGTGGTTCTAAATTTTCTAGAGGAGCGCTTTTCCGTCTCTCGAATGGAATAGTATTTTTCAGGGTTGACTAAGGGTGGTGAACTTTGTTTAGAGGGTTCGGATTCTGGTTCACTCATGTCCTCTTCAAAATCACTGGCATGAATTTGTGCCAAGATTTCAGCCCTGGTACGGGGCGATAGATCACGTTTCTGCCTCTTACTTTCTTCTTCTTCTTTCTTCTCGAATGAATTGGATCGTTTCATCTTGAGTGCAAAACGTCAAATGACTCAAGTTCAAACACCATAGACTAATTTATAGTCATGGCAAACCAGCGTATATAAAAAGGGTGTGTCTTGTCCTTTCACTATTCATTTCACTCTCAAACCGAGGAGAACGATGGAAGAGACTACCCAGATGGAACGTTTCGTCAGAGCTTTGCGAGGGGTCATTAGAAAATTCTCTTCACACCAGCCGACAGACTACTCTCCTTCCTTTCGAGATAAGAGTCAGGATACTTGCTATATCTGTCAGAAGAAAGGGCATTGGTCTTCAGAGTGTCCAGACCGTCAAAAAAGAACAAAAACAGGGGCTAAAAAAGACAAAAGTCAAGATACCTGTTATTATTGTAAAGAAAAAGGACATTGGTCTCCAGATTGCCCAAAAAAGAAACAAGAGGAGTCAGAAGAAAAGAAGGATTCTTCAGAAGAAGAGAGGGATTCTTCGGAAGAAGAGAGGGATTCTTCGAAAGAAGAGAGGGATTCTTCAGAGGAAGAAGAGGAAGAAAGAAGACAATTCTATTTAAAAGAAGCAAAGAAACAGGAGAAGAAAAGAAGAAGGGAAGAAAATGAGGAAAAACGGTGAAGAAATTCAAAAAACAGAGAGACTAAACAAGGAGAAAGAAGAAGTCAATGAACTTTTAATTAAAGTGTTCTGTGGTGAATTGTGAATTGGATTGTAAAAAAAATGGATAAAAGAATACATGAATGATATAAGGTAAGTGTCTTTGAGTTTTGATTTTAAAATAAGAAGCTACACTCACGTACTCATACACAGACACGTACTATAAGGGTAAAATGGGTGGGGTTTTTTTTTTTTGAGTTATTGGCAAATTGAAATTGTATTTCTTTTCGAGAAATGTGGGTGGCCCTGAAAAGGGCCTTTTTATTTTGGTGTAGGGGTGAGTTTAACCAATCAACTTTAACTGCCTTAAGCCTTTGCCACGGCCAAGGCCTACTTCTGATGATTGGGTTGAAATCACTAAGGGTGGTACGACAGGCTTAGACACAGGGTTGGCGTGTTTAGCTCGGGAAGGTCGTATTCTCTTCGGTCGTGATAAAGAAGTCTGATACATTTGTTTCAGACTTCTTAACTCCGCTAAAATGTCCAACAGTACCGTAGCCGTTTGATTTTCACCCTCTTGTTTCTTTGCTGCTACTTCTTCTTGCTGTTGTTGCTGTTGTTTTTTTCTTACCTCTTCTTGTTACTGTTGCTGTTGCTGTAGGAGAAAAGCTTGTTCCGCTTCCTTTTGTCGTTGCATAAATTTCTCCAATTCTTCTTTCTGTCTCTGTCTAAAATTCTCCACTTGCGGTAATGAAGAAGGTAACGAAGGTTCCGGAACAAATTCTTGCGAGGTAAGAAAATCCACAAAATCCCAATGTACCTCTTCTGAAAGTAAGTCCGGGTTCCCTTGGGCAGTCTCCCCTGCTGGTGCATCCCAATGGATCGTTTTCTGAGTTTCCGTCATGTTGAATCACTGTCGCATAGATTGACTGCACACAAGCGCTAGCGAATCTATATAGACCAACTGACGTCACAGACTACTCTCTTCGGATTGGATGCGGGCTGACTGAATTTTGTAACGCGTGTTTGGATTGGTGAATGAACTCAATCCGTTTCAATCCTGCCTCTATCTATAAATAAGCGCAGTTCACTGCATTGATTCACTTGTTCTCGTCGCTTCAAGATGTGGACCGATGTGCAATCTTCTACGCTTGTGTCTTCCATGATGTTCCGGACGGACATACCCATGTATGTCCGATCCAAGTGGACCGTTGTCCACAGGACAAACACCAGTCTGTGGATACGTAGGATCTACGTAGAAAGACAAGGATGCCTGAAAAGAGTCCTGATTTACGGACCAACAGTGAGACGTAGCCTAAGGACAAGAAGAAGACCAATACGGTACCATTTATGTTAATGAATACATTAACATAAACCCAAAGGCCCTTTTCAGGGCCAGCCATATTTCTCGAAAAGAGATAGCCTTTCCATTGCCTACCCCTTTTTTTAAATTTAAATTTAAATTTAAATTTAAATTTAAATTTAAAAACTTTTTTAAAAAAATCCCAAAAGCCCAAACTCTATTCCCCATGTTAATTTCCCTTGTCCCTAGACAGACCCAAACTCTATGTTAAATTCCCATTGTCCCTAAAGTGACCCACGATTTCTCTCCATGTTAAATTTCCATTGTCCCTAATCTGACCCAGGGGTCTTTTTAATGCTAAGTCCCATTGTCCCTAATGTGCCCCACTTTACTACTCATGTCTATCATCACGATGAACATTTCGATACCAATACTAGTATCACCGCAATCCTGGGATACAGTTATTACTGTGAGAAATGAGACTATGGCTATAACAATCGAGAGCAACACAAGCATTGTGGATCGAAATGCTCAGGATATTTGGCCTCTCCACCCTGTCTGAACGAAGGGCAAGAACGAGTGCATTGTTCAGCTTGTCTGCCATGCCTGTTACCAACAACATCTGAAGACGCAAGGTTCACAGCAGAAATGTGCTTGTCAACTGCCGAGATTGTGCCCTACGTGTGGACAAGGTCTATGTACCAATAATATCAAGGCACACGTATGTCGAGGAAAGAAAAAATGTCACATTTGTCACCACATCGTGGACTTGGAACACCAATGCTACGTGAAAAAAATACCAATCCCAACCAAAGAAAGAGGATGGTCACAAGAAGAAGAAAGGCAATTTCATCTTTTTCGATTTCGAATGCATGCAAGAGACCGGTATTCACATTCCTAATTTCTGCGTGGCTCATCGAGCGTGCGAAAAGTGCATTCAAGAACCTAGTTTCAGTTATTGCCCTCACTGCAGCAAGATTCCTGGAGGGCGTGAAAAAATCTTTCGAGGACAGAACACGCTAGCCGATTTCACTCGATGGGTCTTAGACCCCATCGACAACACGTGGAGCCAAGAGGACATCGAACGTTACGGAGATTGTCATCGTCATGCCACGGTGATTGCTTACAATTTCTCCGGATACGATGGACAGTTTCTTTTGAGATACTATACGGAACATGGCACCGAACGTCCTAAAGTGACTTTGAACGGAGCCAAAATCATTTTCATGCAAGTGGGACAAGTACAGTTTAAAGATTCGATGAGCTATTTGGCCATGCCTTTGAGTCGAATGCCTAAAACGTTTGGAATGACAGAAATGGCTAAAGGGTACTTTCCTCACTTTTTCAATACAGAAGCCAATCAACATGCCGTTCTACCCCATTTGCCTGAGGCTCACTATTACGACCCTGACAACATGCGTACCGAACAACGATAAGCTTTCTACGCTTGGTACCAGGTTCACGCCTCGGATCCTTTCGACTTTCAGGAAGAAATGCTAAAGTATTGTCGTTCCGACGTGGACATTTTACGGCGTTGCTGTGGAAAATTTCGAGAACTGTTCATGGAACACGGAGGGGTCGATCCTTTGAAAGAAGCTTGCACCATTGCCAAAGCGTGTTCCTTAGTCTACCGACAACGATTCATACCTGAAAACACCGTGGCTGTCATCAGTCCTCAAACGACCAACTATCTCAAACATCAATATTCAGTCAAAGCCCTATGTTGGTTACATTACTTGTGCGACAAGGAAGACAAATGGATTCAGCATGCCCGCAACGGAGGAGGCGAAAAGACCATCGGAACGCATTCGGTCGATGGCTGAGACTTAGAAAACCCCAAGATCGTGTACGAGTTTAACGGTTGCTTATTTCACGGATGTCCCGTCTGTTACCGTGATCGTGGCACTAAAAATCAGTTTTTACAACGAACCATGGAAGACTTGTACCAGGACACTTGTCAGCGACGCCTAAAATTAGAACAGCAAGGATACCAAGTGGTGGAAATGTGGGAACACGAATACGATCACCGTTTGAAAACCGATCCCGAATTTAAACGTGTCGTGGAAAGTTACCAGTTCATGGCCCCCCTGAACCCGAGGGATAGTTTGTACGGAGGAAGTGCCAATGCCACCTGTTTGCTGTACCAAGCCGACGAAGAGAAAGGAGAAGAAATCAAATACATGGACGTGTATGCGCTGTATCCCTACGTGTGCAAATATTGTCGCTTTCCTGCAGGGCACCCGCAATTGTTCACCGAACACATCGACCTGAAAAACATTCGACAATACGAAGGCTTGATCAAGTGCAAAGTTTTGCCTCCCACGGACTTGTACCATCCCGTCTTACCTCACCATTGTCAAGGCAAACTGATGTTACCTTTTTGTCGTACTTGTGCCGAAACGTGCAACCAAGATCAACCTTGTCAGCACACCCAGGAAGAACATGCCTTGACGGGGACGTGGGTCAGAGTAGAATTGTTCAAAGCTCTGGACATGGGATACCAACTGTTAGAAGTATACGAAATTTGCCACTTTCCCAAGACACAACAATACCACAAGGGTGACCCCACTCAGAAAGGCATTTTCGCAGACTACGTGGATGCCTTTTTGAAACTAAAGCAAGAAGCCCGTGGCTATCCGTCCTGGTGTCACACTCCCGAAGACCAAAAGACATTCAAAGAGAAATATTGGGCACAAGAAGGCATTACTTTAGATCACATCGAGAAAAACGAAGGCAGGCGATCGTTTGCCAAAGTGATGTTAAATTGCTTGTGGGGTAAAATGGCACAACGTCCGTGTTTACCCAAGACGGAGTATTTGACCGAACCTTCCCGCTTTTTCCAGATGATTCACGACAGAACCAAATTCATGAAACATGTGGACGTGGTTCGCAAAGATTTGATCTTAGTGAATTACGAAGAAGATCTGGACTTTGTACAAGACGACCCTTTTGGAAATGTCACCATTGCGGCTTACGTGACAGCTCATGCTCGCTTAAAATTGTACGAAGCTTTAGAACTGTTAGGGGAACGTGTCCTGTACTTTGACACGGACAGTTGCATTTACATCCATCACCCGAGTCATCAGCACCCTGACATCGAAGGAGACCGTTTAGGAGCCTGGACAGACAAGCATCCCGACGACAAGATTCTAAGTTTTGCCAGTGTTGGTCCTAAAAATTACGGTTACGATTACCGGGACAAACAAGGAGAAGTGCACACGACGTGTAAAGTGAAAGGATTGACTCTGAATTATCGTACCAGTCGCGTGGTGAACTTTGAAGTATTGAAAGAAGCCTTGCGGTCTAGAGAAGATGAACACTTTAAAGTGACCACCTATCAACCGAACAAGATTGTACGTTTGCCCACTCACCACATCGTCAGTCGACCCTTGGAAAAAGTCTATCAAATCGTGTACCAGAAGCGAGTGCGAATTCCCAACCACTTTACTTTGCCGTATGGACGTGTCGGTATAAAACATTGGCTGTAAGAGGATAGCCACCAGAAGTATGACTTCGCCACAGCAAGAATCGAGTGAGAAATCCAGTGAGAACTCCAAGGTCAAACCCTACCATTTTCCGGTCTTCTTATCTGATTATTGTGATTGTACCCGTCGATTGGACACGTTTCAAGCATGGCATACGGATAGGGAAGGATTACCTTCTTCGCATGTTTTAGCTAGAACAGGATTTGTCTACTTGGGACCTCAGTCTGGATTGGGATACGAAGTACAGTGTTTCGCTTGCGGACTGAAGTTACGAATGGATCTATGTATCTATAAAGATTCAGGTATTCTGGAACACACTCGATGGTCTTCGCACTGCCCTTACCTTTCTATGGCCTTTCCACCCATTACACTACGGTACAATTATGACGGTACCTTAGAGACGGTACCTTCCAAAACTAGACATAAAAAGGGAACGATGTACAAGCTTGGGGCTGCATTGCGACTAGTATAAAAAGGGGCTATTGTCAAGATCGATAGTTCATTGTGGCTACCAAGACCAAGCAAACAAAATGAATACTTTCAGAGAAACACAAAACAAGTTCAGACAGGCACAATTCAAGTTTGGGGACTCTGAAGTAGAATGCGATTGTGAGCCTTGCGATGGGAACGATGCTGTACGTTGTGACCTTAGCGATGCCGTAAAGCATCATGGGAACTTTAGTGTCACTACCCCTATCATGGAAAGTGATGCTGTGCGTGTCAAACCTGAGGGATGCAAAATCGATGTCCTTGGTCATCGTGGACACTTTATTGGGTTTCATGGTCAATGTGGATGTCCACCTTTACGTCTACCCTCCTACGATGTCATCCAGCCCTGAGCAAACTCCTATCCCTCATCGAAACGAACCTGTGAAAGACGAATATTCGTTCCCTGTGCGTTTGTCGGAATACTGCGACTTTGAAAATCGTTTTCAATCGTTCAAAGGAAAATGGCCTAAGTATCTGGGAGGACCGACCCCCGAAGAATGGGCGAAGGGGATAAAGTCAAGTGCTTCAGTTGCGGTTTTGTCACTTTACCACTGGGAACCACAAGATTCGGCCTACCTAGTTCTTGCTCGTTGGTCACCGAATTGTCATTACTTACCCTTAGTGGGACCGAGACATTGAAGTAACTTACCATGTGGTTGAAGAAGAAGAAACCAAATTGGTTAGGTGTCAAATGTTGGACATCACCGAAACCAGTATTTAAACTTCATTTCAAAAACGATATTGAATCATTACCTAAAGAACTGCAAGAGAAGATTTACAAGGAAGTTTGGCAGGGACTTGGCAGAGTGAAATCTCAATGGGCAACTGTAGAACTTTTGTGCCGAGAAATTCACAAGAGGAAAGTGAAAAAAATTAATCAGTGTGTTAGATTTCTCTGGGTTAAGTGTGCATTCATCCTATTATATCACTCTAGACCGTTTACATCAAAAGAGTTCAATGAGATTCTTGGACGTTACCCTGAGTGGCAGTGGTCAAAAATTACTCACTATGTGGATTACTTTTACTCTAGGAGAAGATCGTGAATTGTACTGACTGACCTATTCATGGATACTTTACAAAAGAACATTCGTGCTTTGCCTCTGGAGTTGAGAGAACGCATTTACAGAGAGCTGGTCAAAATACAAGTCAAACGTAAAGAACATTTGCATCCGTTACGTCACCAGATGTTTAACCACTGGTACCTGAATGGTATAAGAGGACTGATTCGTCAGAAATTGTTTCCGTGGTCAGACCTTGTTCAACACTTTGAGTTAGTGAATGAACGAAATGTTCATAATTTTGGTTACTTCGAGATTCACCTAGAGCAACGCATTGAGGAAGACGAGTTAAAGGATTACCAACATATTTTACGTGGAATATGCTTAGAGGAAGAGGAAACTTCTAAACGAACTCTGAAGTGTAGGTTACAGTATGCAAGATTTAGATTCCCCACTGGAGAACGTAGATCTCTAGTTAGAAAGTACCTTTATTGCTTCCGAAACAAAGAGACTATAAAATCAGGAATCCATGCCACGACTTATGTTACAAGTGATTGAACAGATTCCGTGGAAGGAACTCAATGACCATATTCAAACCGTGGATCATTACCATCAATTATTACAAGAACTGTATCCATTCAATTTAGGACGACGAATAGTGTGTGTCTTAGTGACTTGTTTTCTGGGATTTCGTTTACCAGCTGATTCCTTGTGGACTCTTTACGAACAGTACTTACCACCCAAATGGCCTTAAATGGTCACGAAAGACTCCTTTTGCTCAAAGCCTTGCGTTTTCCACTGGATACTTCTCGACCTCTACAGGAAAAAAAAGATTCGTCAACTTTTAGCTACCGAAGACGTGTATGACGATGTGTGTGTAGCTTGTGACTTACACTCCCATTGGACAGATGTCCGTGCCTGGAAAAAAAGGGGGTTTTGAAGCTTGGACCCAAGAAGTGGCCCAGTATGCAGGAGAGTTGTTCAAGAAAAAAAGTCACTTTTCAACCAGTGTTGGTGACGGTACCAGAAGAAGAACCCGTCACCCAGGACAGGACTGTCGTGGACAAGCCTGAAAGACCCTTTCGGGAGGACACTTCTGTGACCTTACCCCCTATAGAACTGGTCAGAACATTACCCAAAACATGCTGTACAGACACTTGTTTATATTCCACGTTAATCGTTTTCATGTACCTTTTATCGTTGTACTTAAGCCTTTGGCTTTTATGCATTTTTGTCTTTCGTGTTCATGTTCAAAACATTCAATAAACGTGTCCTGAAAAAAGTATATAAACTCTCTTCGTCAAAAGAAGAAGATGTTGGTCCAACGTGGAGGCATTTTACCCCTCTTGTTAGGTCCCTTACTGAAAGGAGTCTTGGGAACCATGTTGGGAGGACTGGTGGGAGCAAGATAAAAAGGCCCTCGGAAGTCCCAAGATCTCAGAATCGACCCCTGACAACCCCATGGAAGGACGAAAACTAGCTTTAGTGCCTTACAAACGATGGATGGAATACCATCGGTGGCAAGAACAACGCACCCCTCATTTGCCTCCCAATCCCAATTTGAGCGAGATGCCCCAGTTACAACACGAATTGCAAACCTTGATGGATCGCCAAGATTTGTCCGAAACAGAAAAATCGCAAAAGTACGGTCAACTCTTGCAACGACTGCAACTCTTTCACCAGAAAGCCTTAGACGAAACAGCTCTTCCCACTCTGAAAGATTTTAAGACCTTGATGAAAAGTCCAGCACCATCACCTCTACCACCACCACCACTACCAGTGACCAAGACAGAAAAAGGCGAAGAAAAAGAAGGGTTTCAAACTCTACCAGAAAAAGTACGCAAGTTAACAACACTACCTACCTCCAGAATTGGATGGATTAAAAAGAAGATGACCACCCATTCTTCATCAGAAGAGAAATAGAAGGTGAAGACAGAAGTGAAACAAGAACCGATAGCCGATGTTCAGACATCCTCCTCTGCGACACCTATTGCCGGTCGCACACGCAAAGTATTACAATCCAAGAAAATACCCCAAGAGAAAAAGAGTAGCATTCTCCAAGAGTGGGTGCCTTATTAACAAATAAACACAAAAAAAATTGAAAAAATGTTAGCCAGTATTTACTACGATCATTCACATCCTGCAGGTTACGCAGGAGTTCAAAAATTGTATCGTGCTGCCAAAACGCGACTGAAAAGTCGCCGTTTACCTCAAGTGCAACGATGGTTACAAGAACAAGCTACCTACACTTTACACAAACCCATTCGACGCAAGTTTTCCAGAAGTCGCACCCGAGTGGAAGGCATCGATCATCAATGGCAAGCCGATTTAGCCGATGTCTCTCATTTGGCCAGCTACAATCGTGGCTACAAATATTTGTTTTGTGTCATCGACGTCTTTTCCAAATTTGCCTGGGTCGTACCCTTGACTTCCGAATCGAGCAGTGAGTTAGTGCGAGCCCTGCAACGAGTGTTGAAACAAAGCGGTCGTCACCCTCTTCGATGGCAAACGGACAAAGGCACCGAATTTCTGAACCAGGCTTTCCAAAAAGAGTTAAAGAAACGTGACATTCATTTTTTTACCACCGAGAAACCTGAAACCAAAGCCAGCATCGTGGAACGTTTTCAACGCACTTTGAAAAAACGCATGTGGAAATATTTTACACATCACCACACCTGGTGCAAGCGTACAACCAATCTTACAATCGAAGCATTGGACGTACCCCGCAAGAGGTGACCCCCGAGAACGAAGTGCTGGTGACTGATCGCCTGTTTGGTACGTCCCCGATGAGGGCTGTCCCCAAGAAAAGTGGAGTGTTGGACAAAGGAGATTGGGTACGCATTGGCAAAACCAAACGCACTTTCGACAAAGGTTACTTACCTAACTGGACGACCGAATTGTTTCGTGTCACTGGACGAGTGCATGGCCGTCATCCTGCCGTCTATAAATTGGAAGACATGAACGGAGAAGTGCTCAAAGGAACGTTTTATTTGCCCGAGTTACAACGTGTCACCAAAAAAGAAGACGACGTGTACGACATCGAAAGCATTCCCGAACGCAGAACCCGTAAAGTGGGCAAACGACGTGCCAAAGAAGTCAAAGTACGTTGGAAAGGATATCCACCCAGTTTTGATTCTTGGATCGACGCTTCGCAAGTCATCGACTATAAAAGGAAGTGACCATCATGCCTTTTCACACAGACGCAGCTACTACTGCTACCACTCCTTCACCCAGTTCTTCTCTGCAAGATATACAAAAACAACCCTTGTGGGTGTGGTGTGGAGAACGTGTGCCTAAAATGCTAATCGTCTTTTTCTGCCAAATCTTCGTGGTGTATTGTGTCATCGGGGCAGCCATCGCCAATTTGAGTTTGCAACAAGGAGACAAACAATTGTGGACCATTTTATTGAGCAGTTGCATCGGTTACCTGCTTCCCAATCCTTCCCTGAAATTCTCTTCCAACGGGAACAACGGGAACCTTGTGTCCAGTGCCAGTGTCAGTCACCACTCCAACAACAACAACCCCATTTTGGGCGGAGACACTCCTCTGACGTCCAGTAACCCCTCGGACAGTCACAGAACTCTGGAATTATGAGTCACCAAAACCAATTTTACTTAACCCCATTAGATCACGAAGCCCATTGGGAAGTGGCTTTAGTGGAAATGATTCACCCTACACAAATCCAAAACATCACTGAAAAGCAAAACACTTTTGAGGTCGAAATCATGAACGAACAATTGGAACAAACCATGAGTGAAATCGGGTTTTCAGGGGGCACAAGACCACCCAACAATTCACCCTTCAGTATCTACACATTGAAAATTCCGTGAGAGTTTTATTATAGTGACGAACATTTGGTGGATATCTTGCTTACAGGTTCGAGTCAGCCTTTGGCAAAGCCCTGAACAGAATCAAAAAAGTGTCACCCTGGAGTACCTTAAAGTGGCTCGTCGCTTACTGATGAAATTTCAGGATACCCAAACGTTATCCATCAGTTTTAATCGTGACTTGTTTGATATTTTAGGTGGAGACAAAAAAATGGCTCCAAATTTTAAACCGAAGATCAACAGCACTACGGAATTTTACAAGTTTTTTCGATTCCCTGTACAACTCAACCAAGGACTGAATTTGATGTTTGTATACTCCGATGTGGTGGAGTAGAACGTGGTGGGACACACCTCCGTGCCGTTACTGCGTGTCATTCCTTTCAAAGTGGATTCTGCCACGGCCAGTGACCAGGAGGGTGGAAACACCTATCACGTACACCGCGAATTTGTACATGCTCATTATTTGCCTGTCAGTAAGTCGTATTTGGACACGGTCAACATTGCTATAAAAGGAGATCTGGGACAAAATATTCCATTCACCAAAGGGAAAGTCACGGTGAAACTCCATTTTAGAAAACGGTTCTCTCACGACTCGTAAGTTATGTATCTAGTGTACCGAGAGGTTGCTCGACAGCGAGGACACGGTTTAGGAGATATGCTAAAATCGGCCTTTCGTTCGTCGACCCCAGTCTTAAAACCGATGGTGACACGCGGATTGCACGCCATGAAAGATGCGGCATTGACGCAAGGCAAAGAATTTCTCCAAAATGTCATCATCGACAAACAAAACCCCAAAGAAGCCTTCATGAGGGCAGGCAAAAATGTCTTGCTGCAAACAGGTAAAGACCTTTTGGGTCGACGAGAAACGCCTATAAATGCCCTGCACGCTACTGAGTCAGGCATTCAACAAGGACAAGGCAGAGAGAGACGACGAAGAAAACACCCTTTCACCAGACTTCACACGTCTAAAGCTAGAAAGACAAAGAAAAGAAGAACCGTCCGAGACTTAGACGTTTTTGATTATTAAAGTATTGAGAAACAGAAAAAATGATGCACCGAGAGTCTTGCGCCTGTTCCAAGTCGGAACTGGATCTGTTTGCCATGCCCCCCACCTGATGACGATGCAAGAATCCCAGTTGGTGGAATTTCATCCCGTCTCCTCATTGACCGATTCCGCTCCCATCGAGGTTGAAATCAAAGGACAGCCCGAAGATTACATCGATCTGAATAGCAGTTACTTGTACTTGAAAGTTAAAGTTCTAGATAAGACTGGAGGTCCTATCGACACTGAAGCAGTAGCTCCCGTCAACAATTTCATGCATTCCTTGTTTAGCGAAGTGGACTTGTACTTGAATAACAAACTAGTCAGTAGCAGCATGGATACTTACCCTTATCCTGCCTACCTGGAAAATCTCTTGACGTACGGAATAGACGCCAATAACACTCATCTCAATGCCTGCGTGTTATGGGAACCTGATGATGCAGGTCAGTTTGAAGAATTTGAAATTGATAAAAAGAAAGACCACAATGAGGGATTTGTAGAACGAATAGACAAAATCAAAGATGGAGAGAGCTTAGAACTGATGGAACGTTAACATTTGGACATATGGTTGCAAGAAAAGTATTTCTGAACGGGGTGGATGTCCGCTTGAGACTGAATCGTTGCAGTACCGCTTTCCATTTAATGGCTGATAGTGCCGATGATTACAAAACCAAAATCCAAGAAGCTAGACTCTACGTACGCCGTGTGGAAGTGTTACCTAAAGTGGGAAACGACATCACTCACACGTTGAGCAGAACGACCGCCAAGTATCCCATACGACGCGTGGAAGTGAAAACCTTCACCATTCCCAAGGGACAGCGATCCATGATCGAAGATCATCTGTTCCAAGGACAGTTACCCAAACGTTTGATCGTTGGTATCGTCGAGAATACAGCCTTCAACGGAGCTGCCGATAAAAATCCTTTCCACTTTCAACACTTTGGCGTGTCCAAGATCGAAGTCAGTCGCGATGGCAAGACCTTGTGTACCCGACCCTTCGAACCTGACTTTGAAAAGAAGAATTACTTGAGGTCGTACTTGTCGCTGTACGAAGCCACCGGACAGTTAGGAACCAACACCAGTCATTGCATTACGTACGAAGATTATGCAGGAGGCTATGCTTTGTGGGTGTTTGATTTCACTCCTGACCAAGGCAGCGGCGAGGGACATTTCCACCCTATAAAATCCGGCCAGATTCGTGTGGAAATTCAGATTGCAAACCGAAAGCCTGATGAAACGGTGAACGTCATCCTGTATGCAGAATTTGATAATACGATAGAAATTAACAGTTTGAGAGAAGTCATTCTAGATTATTAGAAGCCATGGAAGACTGTTATCCCTCTTCACCTAGTGGAGAAACTTTGAACATGGAATGTGAAGAGACTGTGGAAGAAGAATCTCAAGACAAAGACGAAAAAGTTATCATGATGAAGTCGAGATGGCCAGAACAAGAAGCCCATTTAGTCTCATGTTTTGCCAAACACTTGGTCGAAAAACTTACGGAATTGATCAAGATGGATGTCAAAACGATCATCCCAGTCAAATTCAACACGATAAATGACTGATGCTGAGTCAAGAAGAAAAATTGGACGAGTATCTGGACGAAGCTTGGAGTCTCATCTCGGACGAAGTCGTGTGGCATCAGTGGTATAAAGACTTGCGTGAACACTCTTGTCCACCATTAACCACTCAAGAGATCCATCGTCTCGAAGCTCTCCTGAATCAGAGTGGGGAGACGAAGCGAAGAGACGGTTATTTATCAGACATTTTCAAGCAAAAAGTCAAGATCGAATTGATCACTTATCATTACCTGTGAAGAAGAAAAAACATGGATACCTGGGAACTTTATTACCTTTTGAACCACGGCTCGCACACGGCTTCTTGGAATCCTGTCGTCTGTGCTAAAGATGAACTCCCTCATCGCAAACCTCAAGACCATCAAGCTTATGTGATCAACACGGACGACAGTCATCTCCCAAGAACACATTGGGTAGCCGTCTACTTTCCTCAAGAAGGATGTGTGGAATATTTTGATTCGTATGGATTGCCTCCTTTGGAAGACGATATCATTGACTTTATGAGAAGAAATGCTCAGACCACCCGATTCAATAATGTGAAATTACAAGGCACAGATTCCTTGGTGTGTGGACAATATTGTGTGTATTTTCTGCAGCCTGGGCTATTCCTTAGAACATTTAGTGACTCATTTTGATCCTCGTTCTTCTTCTAGAAACGATGTGAAAGTAGATCGATGGTTTTGTGACCATTATACTGGTCTTTTGTCTCAAGCTAGAAAACGTAGTGTCCACCAATGGCCTAATGACTTCCAACAGTGGAAATCACAATTTCTTTCACTACGTTGTCAGCCCTGTCCAAAATAATGTGTTAGTTGAAAAAAAATGTTTGTCATTTGAAAAAAAAATGTTTGACGTTATATTGTTGGATTATTGTTAAAAATGTTATAGTTGTTTGTTAGTGTTAAGTGATTTTTGAATTAAAAAAAAAGTTGTTTTGAAGACAAAATGCCTTTGTCTTTTGTTTTGCTATAGAAATCATGATTTATGCTCTTTGACCTCTTACCATCTCTCTCATGACACTCATTGAACGGTCCGACTCGAAAACCGTGTAGAGATGTTTTCCTTCACGTCCGCGCTTTAACTTTAAAAACTGGGGATAGCCTCCAGTCTAACCATCCATTGTCGACTTATCCCCCTACGAAGATGTGCTCCAGACTAGCTAAGCTAAACGAAGCCTACGTGAATTTGCATAGGGTCAGACACAGTCTGATACCGAAGCCAGAAGAGATAGAGAATGTGAGAATGTGAAAAGTCACTGAAGACCTGATAGAAGATCTCTTCAGGGAAGAAATTAACAGGCAGAAAGAAGAATGGACAGAGAAGTACAGACTTCAGAAACAGCAGAGAGAGCAGCAACAGCAACAACAACAGCAGCAGCAACCTGAACCTGAGAGAGGCTTTGTCGACTGTCGTATCGATACAAAAGAGTTCTTCTCTTTCCGAAGAAGCAGACCTTTCGTCAGAAAGTCTATCGTCAGAGGACGTCGCATTCTTAGAATATAAATGATCGCCCTAGCTTCAACTTCGCACACAAAAAACAGCCCTTTTCAGGGCTACCCCAACCTCTAGAAAAGACATAACAATCGATTGCCTATAATAAGTTAAAAAAATAGAAGTGAGTGTATAAGCACATGAATTATTTATCTTGCTTAGAAAGTGTGTGTGTGTGTGTGTCTGTGTGTGTGTGTGTGTGTGTGTGTGTGTGATTGTAAGCGCTGGCGTACGTTTGTGTGAATAGTAGAGTATGATAATGTTTTTTGTTGTTTGAAGTGTGGGGATAGTAGATTTGGGTTTGATTTGACTGCTTTACGTATGTGGATAGTATACTATTTGTTTAATGAAAAAATTTTAAATTAGTTATGGGTAGTAAAAAAGTGAGTGAGTGTTTCTTTTAGGTCCGCGCGTTGTTTGGTCATGATCTAGGTAAAATAAGTTTTGTCTTAGGGGATGTTTTCCTTCACGTCCGCGCTTTTAGTATAAATTTAAAACTAATCGTCAGTTTGGCTACCCATCGTCGACCTGTTAACAGCAAGACAATTAATACAAGTATTGTGAAACTTCTAGAACGCCAGATGCACCTGGAATATGCCAGGCGTATAGTGAATGAGCTGGCTGCAGAGGCCATAGTCGAAGAGGGAAGGATAAAGAAGGAACAGGAGGAGAGAAGACAGAGGGAAGAGGATGAAAAAAAATAGGAGAGAGGATGACTTACAATATACCAGAGACAGAGGATTGGGGTGCTGAAGCCAAGTATCCTCGCTCTGCGCTCCCAGTCAAAAGAGTGAAAGGAGACTGGAGTCGGAGATGTGTTTGCGGTGCCAGGCTGGGTAGGTGCCATCGTTAACCAGGTGCCCTGGAGTTCAAAACAAACAGCCCTTTTCAGGGCTACCAAATTCTCTAGAAAAGATATAGTAATCTATTTGCCAATGTGTGTATGTAGAGTAGTGTGAATATAAACACTGACTTAAAGTAAACATACTACTGGATGATAGACAGTGAATATGTAGTGGAAAGAATTGAAAGAGAATGGAGGATCAGAAACAGTCTGGACTTTGCTAACAAACTAAAAGTAGCCAGGGAGAAGATAGAGGAGTTAATAGAAGAAGTGAAGAAGTTGAGAGGGTTTATTAATCCTCCATATATCAAAATTGGAATGTTGAAAGGGGCCTTGGATAATGTTGTAGAAGTAAGGTGTTTTTTGGAAGGAATGGTGAAATGGTTAGATTGGCCCTTTGTCAAAAGAGGTCTGGAAAAGCTGAAGAAATCTAAAGAATTAATCAGAAAAATGATGGTGGAAGAAGTAAAGAAGATAAAGGAGACATGGAGCAAAGAAAGAAAGGATGAGGAAAACAAAAAGAAACAGGCAGAGTTTGAGAGGCTGAATCAGAATTGGATAAAAGTTCAGGAAAAGTTCAGAGCTCTAGGCCATCCTGACTGGATGCCAGAAAAGGAGTAAAAGAAGACAGGAATAGTGGCAAAAGTGAGAAGATGGTTGAAGAAGTGGAGGAGTTAGAAAAAGAAGAAGAAGAAGAAACCCAAATGCCCTTTTCAGGGCCACTCCTATATCTCGAAATGACCTTGACTAAAATTGCCTACCCCTTTTTTTATTTTTTTTTGTTGTTTTTTTTAAAAAAAATAGAGACCCTCCCTGTTCCATTTTCATAGGCCCATCAGGTCGGGACCCTATTAAAATAGGGTCGCGACCCTGTTCCATTTTTTCCCTTGACGCTCAACAGGCCCAAGATTATTTTTTCCCATGTTAAATTTCCTTGACGCTAAACAGGCCCACGATTTTTTCTCTTGTTAAATTTACATAGATGCTAAACAGGCCCAGGGTGGTTTTTAATGCTAATTCCCACTGACGCTGAATCGCCCCACTTCACTACTGCTGAGGCTACTTGTACGCTGAAGGATCTCGCTGTGTGGGACGCGGTCTTGCCAGCTGATTTTCAAGATGAGTTTTAGGCACTATATGTGAAAGGAGTTGAGCCGGCGCTCTTGCCTCATGTAGGTGCTCCAAGTCTCACTTCCATATAGAAGGGTGCTGAGAACGCAGGCCTGGTAGACTTGGATCTTGGTGTGCTCTGTCAGCACGTTGTTTTCCAACACCCTCTTCGTTAGTTGTGCCATGATGGTGTTCGCCTTTCCTTCTGTCCAGCTCCATATTAAGCGAGAGAGTACTGCTGATGGTTGACCCCAGGTAAGTAAAGTTGTTGACTGCTTCATCTGAAAAAAGCATCTCCCTTATGAGCACTGACCTCACTTTCGTCTTTGAACACAGTCGTGCCAGGTTAAATAGCCTCCTGTCGGACCTTGTGTTTATATATACGCCATCAGTGAACGAGTCGAAGGCGTAGGACAGGAGCAGGGAGAAGAAGATCCCGAAATGTGTTAGCGACAGCTCACAGACCTGCTTCACGCCGCTGTTGATTGAGAAGGATTCTGAGGAGGATCCATCATACAGAACTGTTCCCTTCATATCGGCATGGAAAGAGATTATCATGCTGCGGTGAACTGGGAGACAAGCGATCGTACTGAGAAGTTCAAAAAAGTCTTTCCTGCTGACCAAAAGCCTTGGTCGATGAGATCATGTAGAGTAGTTGACCTTACTCTCTGCTCTTCTCTTAGAGTTGTCGTAGGGAAACGATAATGTCTATCGTCGACCTGCCTGCTCTGAAGCCGCACTGGTATTCTGGGTACACACGGTCCGTTAGCAGCTTCAGCCTGTTGAGAATGATGCGGGAATACACTTTGCCAACGATGTTCAGGAACGAGATCCCTCTGCAATTATTACAGTCACTGCGGTCGCTTTTGTTTTTGAAAAGGGTCACAATCGTGACGTCGCGCATGTCTTGGGGGACTGCTCCTTCTTCCCAGAGGCAAAGTAACTCATGCAGCGGCTGAAGCAATGTCGATTTCCCACGTTTGGTAGCTTCGGTCGGGATGCTGTCACTACCTGTTGCTTTGTCGTTTGGGAGGGAGTCGATTGATTTGCTGAGCTCCTCTAAGGTGGGCCCTTTGTCCAGCTCCTCCATTGTTTCTTTATGCTGCTAAGGGCTGCATCGGTGACTGCGGTTTCTCTGAACAGTGCTCCACCCATCTGGCCATCATTTGCTCACGGTCAGTGATCTTCTCTCCTGTCAGAGATTTCAGGGGGCGACACCTTTATCTGTAGGGCCTAGATCCTTCTTGATGCCACTGTACATACCTTGGATGCTTCCGGACTTGGCACTACGCTGGATTCCTTCACGGAGTTGTTGCCAGTACTCGGTCGCGCACTGTCTAGAGATGCGTTTGGCGTTGCGTCGCGCACTTCTGAGAGCAGCAAGTGTCCGTTCATTAGGGCAGTTCTTGTACGTTATGAAGTCTTTTCGTTTGTTTTCGATTATTGGTTCCATCCTTGATAGATGTGCGTTGAGCCAACCCTGGCTAGGCCGCTCAGTCTTGCCGAGCGTGGACGTGGCTGTGTTGTAGATGGTACCCTTCATGACGTTCCACTTGGCTGTGGCATCGTACTCTGGCAGGTCCTGGAGAGCCTGGTCCAGGGCAAAGGCATACTCATCCACCTTGGAGGGGATCGACATCCGCGCAGTGTTTATGCGAGGGCATCCTTTTGTTTTGAGCGGTGTTGTGTGTGTGGCTGTAGGAGCACCCTGCTGCTCACGAGGGCCTGGTCGGAGTCGCAGTCTGCACTGTGGTAGGTTCAGGTGGAGAGGACTCTGTTAATGGCTGAGCACCTGATGACCAAGTCGAGCTGGTGCCAACTATAAGACGTGGGGTGTTTCCATGACGCTTTATTTTGTGCCTTACACTTGACGAAGGTGTTTGTGATGCACAGGTCATGGTAGGTGCAAGGCTTCAGCAGGCTCTGACCGTTTTATTTGGTCTTTCCAGTGCCATGATGTTCGAGAAAGGTAGGCCATGACTCATGGTCCGCACCTACTCTAGCATTAAAGTCGCCAAGGAAGAATAGCGGTTCGTCTTTTGGGCATCTTTTGATCTGTTCGTCCAGTTGTCCATAAAACCAATCCTTTTTGTCTTCTGAAGACGTGAGGGTCGGGGCGTAGACAATGATGAGTTTACAGGACCTGCAGCAGTGTTGAGGCGGTTGGACAAGAGACGCTCAGTGCCCCTTGTAGTAGGCTTAACCGATGAAAAGTCCATTCCGTGCTGGCGGGGATCCTCAGGTTCTCAACCCTTCCAGAAGAAGGTCTAGTTTTCCTCTCTGAGGGAGATGGTAGATGCGAGCCTGGTTTCTTGGAGGGCAGCTTTGCTGATATTTAGTCTGGTGAGTTTTCTATTGACGATAGCTGTCGTCCTGGTGTCGTCCACTTCCCTGAGATCGTCAGTGATGCCTGTGCACAAGTGCCCACGTTACAACTTGCGGATCGAAGAGCTGCAGTATTCTTTATTGGTTTCTTGTTTCTTTTGTCTGGTGTGGAATTACCGTCTCTTTCTCATGCTGAGCAACACACTGAGCTCCAGACACCCACTGGAGCAAGCAGACTATGGCGGGTCAACAACTTACTGGCCAGGAGCTGCCCGTCTTGAGGCGGGCGGTAGTCGGCCAGTGGGACACGATGAACCATCCCACAGTCGAAGCTGAAACTTTCCTTACAACAATCTGGTGGCGACTTATAACCCGTAAACTGCCAGCTTCCGTGTTATTTACTAACTCATTAGCGAGACGGGAGTGACCTCTCCAGGGTACAAGCCTGGGTGTGGAGTATCGACATCCTGTGCTGCCCATAAGCCAGGATCCCCCTCTCTTCCTTGCGGGTGGGGTCCAAATGAATGCTGCGAATGACATTTGGCACTAGTTCGGATGCAGGACCTGCCGGAAGTAAGTCCTAGTTGACATTCAGCCGCCTTACGGGCTCCACTTCGGATTTTCTGTCTGGGTTTACTCCCGTAGCCTTTCCTTCTCCCGAAGATATCCACAAGGCAACGGACACATCATCCAATGGCTGAGACTTGGTGGGATTGGAATCAGAGTTTCCTTCTTGTAGACGAGCTACCTGACAGGGATAACGAGCTCCATCTGCTCTGGTTTGGAGTCAGAGTTTTCCTTCTCTTAGACTGGCTGCCTACCAAGGCTAACCAGCCCAGTCTACCCACCCAGTTATACCGCCTGGCACTCAGTCGCGCCACACAGCAGGCTCTGTGCAAACAGGGGGCCCCACGTGAAGGTGCTGCTGTGGACATAGTAGTGTAGGAGAGGCCATATCCAGGTAACCTCCTGCCCAGCAGAGCCAGACAGTGGTCCTGCGGCGATCACTATACCTGGAAAGGAGAGGCTGTGAGAGACGCTTCACTTTCCTTTGGCGAGCGGGACGTATATATTTCATTGAGTGAGAAGATGTCAAACAAACAATTGAAATGTCAATGGCGGAATGAAACCCGCTAATACGTACGTGTGATTTCTTTTTTCATTTCGGTTTAATAAGCATAATCTCTCTCTGATGTTAAATTCTCAGCATTTTTTCTTCGCAAATATTTAATCTCTCGCAGTACATGTTTTGTGATTGTGTTTTAACAGGCGAGTCTTTGAACATCAAACGACATTGTGTACAACTTCTACATTGCAACCTGCACTATGTACTGCAGCTGAGTCAACAGGTAATTTCCACAAGCTATAGTGGATATCCACGATTATATAATTATAATGTCGTGACGTTTAACTAGGGCAATAAAAATCAATGCATCCATTACAAGCCACGACATAGGCACTCCAAGAAGACAGCGATGTCCTGTTCGTGATGGACACAGTGTTAAAAGTATTACGACCTACCTTGGGAACGTGGATTTTCAGTAAAAGGCAATGCGTGTATTGTATCATGAATGTCACAAAATACATAAAAAATAAAATAATAGGGTACTGCTGTACAAGAGAAAATGCTTTGAAATCAGATTATCTTTTTCCTTTGAAGTTTCTCATGTAAGTGATGTATTCTTGGGAGCATCAAAGTTGATCTTAACAGTCTCAATTTGTTAATAAAAGTAAGGAGGATATGATTACTGAATGTAATAATCGGTGTTGCAGAATCAATATAAGAGACACGCATTCCTTCTCGAGTGCTGAATAATTTGTCTGGTGCTTGTTTAATTTTTTGAAATATCACACTGAATAATCCAAGCTATGTATGTTTTCTTGAATCAATACTCCATCAAACCCGGCATCACATGCATCAACAGACATTTTAAATGCCTGTGTGAAATCTGGAGCCAACAGATCTAGTGCACTTTTAAGCATGGCCTCTATGTGCAACGCTGGTAATTGTGGTTGTTTGAAGTACAGACAATTGGACCTGCGGAACATTAAAGCCCCAATACCAGTTATCGTAAATTTCACCATTCTTTCAATCTAACTAACGTTTGGTAGGAAGGAAACAACATGTTAAAAAAATATTCGTTGTTTGAAATAATCAAGCTGCTAGGTTTAAACGACATTTAAATATTCAGATTGGCATTGACATATGCCACCCCTTAATTAACCGACCTATTTCAGGAGTGTTCCAAAAGTAGCGACGTAATACATTCGACAAATTTCTTTAGTGACTAATCTAATAACAACATTTACACGTAGGACACAAATTGATTTGAAAGGGAATGACGAAATACAAGCCCACCTTGTTTAGTATTTCTGGGAAGAAATCGTGCCCTAGATGACAAGAAGATTCGGCTGATTATTGGTGATCAGCTGGAATATATACCGAAAGGTAAACTTAGGTTGAAGACAATACGACATAGCGTGGTGTTAGCTTCTTACGTTTGCAATCTTGTGTGCTAGCTTTCGATGAAATCGGATGACCCACTGATGTCCCCTCTCAACATCTGATTAATTCCTACACATCTCAGGCTATCTCATTTTTTTTTGGGGGGGGGGGAGAAATTATATGGTTCATATTGTAACCAAATGTCAATCATATCTGGTTTAAATCGTACCCAGGGATATTTAGGACCAATATCTTTCAAGAGTCAGTATTATTCAGATACTTTGGCATATACCACCTTTTGCATATAACGTTCGGCGGCATTGGGGTTTTAACACTAGCGAACGAAATAAAATAGTTATTGAAACAGTATTTAATTTATCACATATAATTACCTTTTGGTAAAACGGAAGAATTTGCAAAGATACGTTACCTGTAACCCTACAATTAATCAATTTAATTAATTTCAAATATCATCTGAACTAATGGTAGCAGACATTATATTCGACCATAATTGTCAATTGATTTATTTGCACGAGAAACGATTGACGTAACTGTACAGCTTGAAAATGAAACATTAATGAAGCGAATGTTTTAAAGTTTGCACAGATATATAGTAAGTAGCATCACAGCTAATGTTCCATCTTTGTATTTGGGTGTTCCAAATGGTAACTGGTTGCGTTCAAACGTTTATATGACATAACTGACTGAATATATATAATTTATAGCTAAATAAGACACAGATCAACACACTGCAAAATGCATTAATTCCTAGTATAGTATAATTCGACTAAAGATATGTAATAACACCGATAAAATCGTGAATAGAAAACAATTATAACTTAATGTGAGTGTAAAATCATGCTTATTCTTGATAAGTCTTACAGAGATACCCTGGCCAGTTCTGCACGGAAACCAGTAACCACACGGTTCTTGTTTATTCCTGATTATCTATGGTGTAGTACTGAGCTTCAGATCTTCAAATTAAGTGTGAATTTCTGTTGTGTGTTTCAAATAATCCTAAACAAGAATAGCTGCGACTTGAAGTAATCGGTTCCTTAAAGAAACTGCTACATACCCTCTCCGTCGATATAGAAAGTGGTACTCCGGTTTGTTCTTTTCGTGCATAATAAATAGCCTTAGAGTGTACTCATCTACGATTTAGCAATTGACATAAACTTCTGGGCACGGAGAGAGATTGCGATTCAATATATAAAAATGCAGCGTCATTTGAGTCCAGCGAAAATGAGTTACAAGAGTATGATGGTATGTTATGTTTAAAATAAGCATTACTTTTGTGCACATAATTACATTCTCCAGTCTTAATTGAAACATAACACCTTTATCACATATCAATGCACACCTTGACATAAAGTTTATACCGATAGACACACTTGAAAATGTATTAAGATGTAATATTTCGTTGTAGTATGTGAATATAATACAAACATTGAGGTTTTTATTTCCTAAGGTTGAAATGAAAAACAAATACTGATAAAAACATAATAGGCGTTTCCAACACGTGCTTGTGAAATTGTTCTTATAGTTAATCTAATTAGACTGAAAATGCACTTTAACGATTACTTGAGGCTAAGAATATCAAAAATAACAAACAATGGTTACAATCATTAAAGTATAAGATATAAATATGACACTTGTATCTGTCTCTAGATAGTAAACTCGCGTGTAGTATAATAAATCAGTCCTAATTATGGCTGTTGCACCTCTGATTCGTGTATGGATAGAAATAAAAGAAGTCGTACCATGATGTTGTCTTGAAAGGTAACAAAATGATCGAATTCTAGAATGCTCTTATTCTAGTGGCTTGCATGTTCTAAGTCGATTGGATGCCATAACAATAGAACTTACTTTAAAATATATGGATATCATTGACCACATTGGAGATCTCGTTGAAGTAAAGTTGGAATCTCCCAAAAGGACCAATGCCCCTGCCAGAATGTTTAATGCACCGATTCTACGCGTATTAATGACATTAGTTCCGTAAGAATTCCTAAAAATGTACTATGATACTTTCTTAATTGTATCCTTTGCAGCAAATCTAGTTGACTTCAAACTAAATGTGTGACTCAGAAACAATGATTACTTGCGTTGAAATGACTATGCTCAATCAATTAGGGTCCATAGCTGTTAGGAATAAAAGCTAAATAAAACAAAGGTAACATTAATAACAGATAGTCCCAAAAGGCTTTTTCGTAGATAATAGTGAGCGTTGTTTTCTACACTGCTTCAATATGTTAGTAGTATAAACTGCCAATATGATAAGGATGTATAACTTTGAAGATCCTGCTTCCTCCGAGACTGTATGTCTGCAAATATATTGAATAATGAGTTTTTAAGCTCCAATGCCAGTTGTTATGTTCGTGACACCAACATATACCCATATAGGAAGACTCATTTCCAAATGAACATGTTTAGGTATCAACTTATAGCAACTGAAAATAAACAGTTCTCTCTAGTCCGAAAAGCTTGTAATTAAAGCTGAAATAATGTCCAAGCTGAGATGGGTAAAGCTCGCCACTATTTACAGAAATGACAAAGTTCTTGTGTTGAGTCACTAATCTGTCTGCCTGGTTTCTTAGGCAAGGATTACAAATAAATTGCGACCATTTGGACTCTAGACATCTCATTAACCTATATAAATTGTGGACATTTGTCAGAAAAGATGTATAACCAGATTGATAATGGCATCAGATTCGCAATCGGCGCGTTATCTCGAGGGTTTTTTGTTTTTGATCGCAAATGTCAAGTTAACCCAGTCCACTCTTTGGAGTGCAGGTTAAGCATTTTTTATATGATTCCATTCTGCACACGATTTCAGTGGCCTATCTAGATCACAACGACTTGTCTCGCGAGTATCTGATGTTATTTGCCATAACACGTAATTAATTTGATATTGGATACAAATGTTCCTATCCATATGTATATCCGTTTTCATGTCTATATACATGTTCGCGGACAAGATGTAGGTGGTATGGAATGGTATGAAATGAATCACATTTATAGACGTTGCAATCAAATATCGCACTGAGGGGATTTCCACTTTAGGATTGTTAAGGTTTCACGGCATAATTTTATCACAGTTAGTAAAACAGAAGAAATACTTCAAGGAAACTGATTTTAGAAAAAGCATACTTTATAGCTTGAATAACTTATTAAAAAATGACAGGATTGCATGTGTTTGGGAAATTTGTTACGATGATACCCAATTTAATATCCGCTGTAACCATCGAAGACGTCAAAGACTAGTTTAAACATCCCTTTACTAATGTAAAAAATTGAATACAATTAATGCACTTTAGAGACCCAAAATAATGCATGCTTTTATGTGACTTAATCGTATGATCGAACAAGGGAAAAAAATGAGCTCTGAAAATGACACGGAAACGAAATCAAGTAATGTACAGCAAGTAACTCTTGACTAGAGGAATCACGTAAAAATATAGCCAGACAGTGCTATGTAAATGCTAATATATACTTGGTGCAAATGTCGTACCGTCGTATCCCAAACGACATACTTTACAGCGGTAGAGTCAGTGCCAAGAGACCAACAAGACGTCCCAAATCGACAGCAGTACTTAGTCTTAAATTGTCCCATAAATTAATGTGCAAGCATCAACATCCGATCCTGAGTCACTGACGCCTCTTATTACTAATTTGATTTGTCACGTGATCATGTTAGCCTAGTCAAGCTCCTTCTTCAGGGGAGGAAACCCCTACGTACGTCAAAGTTTGGCCGTTTTTAAATACAATTTTCATTCTTATTAGATTGAACATAAGCTTAATTTCAAAACATTTCGACAGTTGGAATCAGACAAAGGATATGAAAGAAAATTATTTTCCTTTTATTTATGCAACAGAACCATTGTAAGTGAATGTCTAGGACACAATTTAAAGAAAAGACTACTTTGATTACGTATCGTTTGCCTGAGTGTGAAAAAAATTACTAGATTGTAAAATTTTATAAATGTATACCCACGGATATATTTATATGTTGTAAAAGACAATGAACACAGCGTTCACTTTAGTTTTGGTATGTCTGATTGTCTACTTTGCTGATATCTACGTCATCTATCTACGTCAGAGGTTTCTTTTATTTGTTATTGTGGTATATCTACTTATCTTGTAACATGGTACATAGATGTATCTATAGTATATCTAATTTTGTTCATGACTGCAAATTGCAGTAAATATCTTAAAAGATTTTACTCTGTTCGTTGTGTTCACGAGTATAGATTATATTTTAAGATATTATATTGTCTGTGGATTTCATCACATCCATAAATAGATATTGTCAATTTTCTAATAATAATACCTGTTGGCATGTTTCCAAACTAGCTGCTGGGGTCAGGTGGGTTCTTAGAAGAATTAATTTATTTCCCTTTGGATGGGATAAGTGATGTGAACAGGTATTGTGAAATATTAGATTAAGTAGTAATAGCTGTCACGTGGGGTATATTGCCACATATAGTCTTAATAGACCCTTGAAGTTGAATTCAGCAATCAAATTCCTTCACTTCTTGGATTCATTCCTATTTCACATTCTAATTTTATATTTGATTGTTTTAATGTCACTTTTAAATAATTTGAGAGGAGACCGGTTCTGTTATCCTGCTTTTAATATAAATGTTGTTTGCTTCAGAATTACTCATTTATACTTTAACATCCGAAACGGAATCAATGTTGTTGTCGTGTTTAATTTTTATTTGAAAAGGTTTATTTATTTAAATGATTCATTTAAGAGTGCTCATCATTGTGATACATCAAGACTGTTAACATATAGACACATTCCAGGCTATTGGTACATCATCACATTCAATATTGGAATTCATTCCGATCACCACTGGAAATAATTCGAAATATCCTACACATTTGATAAAATTTTCAGGACTATTTGGGATTTAATTCACAATAATGTACATGCGTTTTAGATTTTCACTTTGTATCCTGCAGAAATATATCATTTGATGATTTGTAAAAACATTAATGCTTTTTGCTCTTTTCTGTTACTTAAATTATGACCAAAAAGTCGTAACAATTCACTAGTCAAAGAATAGTGATTTGAATATAATTCTATCCAATGATATTGCTCCTCTGGCTTCTTAGCGTGATAACTATCTAAGGCTGGTCGATATCGCATATTCCTACAGTAACCAATGACGATTTGATCTTAGTGTTTCAAAGTCATATGTTGTTATCTACGATCCAAAATAAAAGAATTATGCCAATATAAAATATAATTTTGGGTCGTCATTTTTCCTAGTTGCTGATTCTGCAGCACACATGAGACCCAAGTTTAACTCAAAACCTACGTCATATGACGCTGTAGTCGATGCATGAAAGAAAGGAGAAAACTCGTCGTGGGCTGGTTTTGGTATTGCTAAGACACTGAACACTTTGAACACTTGTATTGCTGTAATTGTGATCAAAACGTTTACATTTCCTTCATGTTTTATGTAGTAAATTATAGCTAATATTTCACAACTTGACCACTCTTCACTGGATATGACTTCAAGGTTTTTTTTATCAAATATTTACAAGGCTTTCCGACACATAGATGAACGGACATTACATTCGGTATGCTAGGTTGTACAGTACAGTCGTCCGAAATTGATAGCAGAAAACTAAGGTTATTATTTACACAGATTAAGGTTGATGCGTAATGGTGTTCATGCAAAACGCGTATAGAAAGATCCGTAATTTCACTTCCATTTGAGCGGATGCGACCTAAACTGCGGGTTAATTTCAAGTATAGACGACACGATAAAGAAGTTTGATTTGTTTCTGTATCTAATGGGTTATTTGCAGCATTCTGACATTCCAGATAAATAGAATTGGAAAGTTATTGTAAAGTAGAAAATTATTGGTTTTGAAGGAATCTGGGAGGGGGGGGTTTCAAATGTTTAAGTTCAACGAAATACTTTGACAAGTCATCTTCGATACACAAAACCTGCCTCAGTATGACAACTGGCTAAAATAAAACAGCAGGGTATTCACTTATATAGCTAGACAATGGGCATGTTCCTCAAACACTGTTTGACATGTGTAGTTGATGTGGAAATACTCAAGCAGACTTGATAAATTATATTTGTGTTGCATGTTATTATATACAGAGCTTTATAAACTCGCTTGGAATGTACTGACTATAAACGTTCCATTAAGCATACACGTTAAGTTATTTAATACAGAAGATAAACTGCAACTCCAGTATCTTCTCGGTAAATGGCTACCAGCCGATATAATTCACAAATAAAACTCAAATTTAGTTGTGATGTATGAAGCATATTTTCCTTGCAGTTTGCAGCTATGTTCTACGAACGACTTGTAACTTCCGCAGACCATGCAATATTTAAGTGTAATAGTTTTGGAAACATGAACAAACTGAGTAATGAAGATCCTAGCACATGTTTAGTAACATTATTGTTGTATGTACAAAATCATGTATGTAAATTCTAAGGTCTATTGTTAGGTCTGTAAAAGTTTAAATATAAAGGTCTATTAAAGTTCGTATTTGCATAGGAAAGTCTATTAAAGTTTGCATAAAAAGGTACATTAAGGTTCATATTTGCGTACAAAGGTCTATTAAAGTTTACATTTGCATATAAAGGTCTATTAAAGTTTCCATGAAATGGTCTGTTAAAGTTCATATTTTCACACAAAGTTCTATTAAAGTTCATATTTGCATAGAAAGGTCTATTAAAGTTTGCATTAAAAGGTCTATTCAAGTTTGCATACAAAGGTCTATTGAAATTTATATTTGTATACACGGTCTATTGAAGTTCATATTTACATAGAAAGGTCTATTAAAGTTCACATTTGCATAGAAAGGTCTATTAAAGTTCACATTTGCATAGAAAGGTCTATTAAAGTTTGCATTAAAAGGTCTATTCAATTTTTCATACAAAGGTCTATTCAAGTTCATATTTGCATACAAAGGTATATTAAAGTTTGCATAAAAAGGTCTATTAAAGTTTACATTTGCATACACAGGTCTATTAAGTCTATTAAAGTTTGCATTAAAAGGTCTATTCAGGTTTGCATGAAAAGTTCTGTTAAAGTTTATATTTGCATACAAAGGTCTGTTAAAGTTTGCATTGAAAGGTCTATTCAGGTTTACATGAAAAGGTCAATTAAAGTTTATATTTGGACACAAAGGTCTTTTGAACTTCATTTTTACGTACAAAGGTATATTAAAGTTTGCATTAAAAGGTCTATTCAAGTTTGCATGAAAAGGTCTATTCAAGTTTATATTTGCAGACAAAGGTCTATTGAAATTCATATTTACATACAAAGGTCTATTAAAGTTTGCATTGAAAGGTCTATTCAGGTTTACATGAAAAGGTCTATTAAAGTTCAATTTTTCATACAAAGGTCTAGTAAAGTTCAATTTTTCATGCAAAGAAGTTTTATTAAAGTTCATATTTGCATACAAAGGTCTATTAAGGTTCATATTTGCATACACACAAAGTCTATTAAAGTTCAATTTTTCATACAAAGGTATATTAAAGTTCATATTTGCATACAAAGAAGGTTTATTAAAGTTCATATTTGCATACAAAGGTCTATTAAAGTTCAATTTTTCATACAAAGGTCTATTAAATTTCATATTTGCATACAAAAGTATATTAAAGTTCATATTTGCATACAAAGGTCCATTACAATTCATCTCCTAGACAAACCTTTGTCATTTAACAAAGACATTTCTCGTAGGTTTTGATATATATAATCTTCAACATTTTCATACAAGTATAAAGTCACAAGAGAGCGTATTACATAATTTGCCTAATGGTTTTCTAGGAATTTAGTGGACTATCGAATTATCAAGCAGTGTGTTTTGGGGACTGTAAAGAGACTTTGTACATCTGTCTCTTTGTATTCCTTTCTTTTCCTCACTATTTGATTTCATACATTTTTACGATATGACTAAAATATCATATTTCTTTACTATTTGAGTAAAACACATCATTCTTTCGTTGTGAAATCACTGTGAATCATCCACCCTTGTGATTGCACAGTATAAAGTCATATATTTGTAATTTATTATTTAGTTCGTGCGGATTATGTTAAATGATCCAACATTTAGATATTATACTCACGTATTAATCATAATTATTTTCTCATTCATCATTAAACATTGTATTTGCATCACATCAAAAGTGTTCTGTTGTAAATACGAAATCCCACCCGTTTATCTTGTTACAGCGTGTTTTGGAGTTGTTTTGTTTAAGTCGATGTTGACGTATTGTCGCCCTCTTTGTTTTGAACTTTTAACATTTGGGGTTTTCGAAAAGAGTATACTTTACATGATTTTCATAGTTAGATACCTTAGGCAAAAAAAAATCCATTGGGACTATTCTTTGCTGCACAATGCTTATTTTCATCAAATTCTGTTGAAATTCCTGTTTATTTTCATCAAATGCTATTCAAGTTCTTGTTCATTTTAATCAAACGCTATTCAAATTCCAGTTTATTTTCATCAAATGCTATTCAAGTTCTTGTTTATTTTCATCAAATGCTATTCAAGTTCTTGTTTATTTTCATCAAATGCTATTCAAATTCCTGTTTATTTTCATCAAATGCTATTCAAATTCCAGTTTATTTTCATCAAATGATATTGGCATTCCTTTTCCTACATATCTATAATAATATCACTCTGGAACGGTAATCTATGGAAACGTCATTTCACCACGAAGTGAATTCGGAACGAATCTTGCAAAACGATTGATCTTTTTTCTTAAACTCCCTTTGCAAAGAAACTAAGTAAGGATACTAAAATGATAAAATGCTCAATGTGTAAAAAAATACACATCTACCACAAAAAGCTGCTGATGTATGAACTTTTCACGTCGGAATATAACGCAAAAGACACAAGACTTTGATGGAAACTCAGAGTTAACCTTTTAATGAGTAAAAATATCTGGTTTGTGTTTTGTCGCTGTCATTAGATGATTCAGCATCTTTCTCTTGGTCATTATGTTTGTGTGTAAGTTCGGTGCAGTGCAAGGTAGTTTAGCAAATGCGAAGCTGGGAGATGATGAAGGTATATAAACTTTACGTTTAGGATCTGGCACCTTTTCCGTTATAAAGAATTGTTTAGTCAAAGTCATTTCAAACTGTTTTTGTTTTTACGAAGAAAGATTACCAAAACTGATAAGTATTACTTTTCTGTATATGCAATGCTCAGCTATAGCAAACTTATGCTTTCCGGCAACATTTCTGTTTTATAAATGACTCAATTATTTTGACCTATTAAGATTTTGTTGCAAATGTTTTAGACCAATAAGGCGTTTTATAACTGGTACCACGCCTCCAAGCACCTTGTGTAATGTGGGGGAGTAGAAGTCCATTTCATCTCTAGATAGAGTATTAATATATAGGTTTTCTTCGACGCTTTGAAGAGTACGATCTCCAAAAATCATGTCGCTCTAATGGTATTAAGATCTATAAAAAAACCAAAGTTAAAATTTACTGTTTCACTATCGAGGCGTCCTCGAATGCAAACATAGACATGTTTAATACGAGGACATTTTAACAGACAAAACAAAATATTAAATCAACATGCAAACTGGCCTCTTGATGTTTATTGAGGGGGATGGTAGTGGATTTTATAGACATTTATAACAGTCCTTTAAAATAAACGTTACACGTTTCCAAAAAACAATTAATCTTACACAACAACTTCAAATATGAATGTTGTATGAATATGTATTTCTTGCATTTTAACATTTTAAAACTTTTCAAAGAACGCCTGTTGATGAAGGATATTGTTATGTCCAGTGGGTATCCCTTATGAACAGGGTGTATTGAATATCAAGGAGAAGAATACTAAATAAAAGTCTTACCTGCATGTTGTATAAACCCAGAAGGCACGTCATAAGACAGAAAGTGCACCTAGCCTAAGTAGTGACGGTTTGTATGCATGCTTTTCTTAATATACGTTTCATCTCCCCTCGGAAACATGGCTATTGTAGGAGTTACAAAAAGATCACAGCTTATGACGACGGCTGGTTCTACAGCTGCCGTCATTAACACGTGACAGTCAGCAGTGTTCATGTTCAACGGCGTAAAGAATGAGTTCCCGGCAGATTGATCAATCCGGAGAAATGTACTACTCAATTAATTTGACATCTGAGATTCTTTAGGATTATTTATTTCTCATGCTAGAAACCAAATGACGTAATTTGTAATAGCGAAGGATTAAAACTAGAATGCAAAGCCTTTCCGTTGTTGATTCCTTATTCGTATGCACTCAGATTTAGTTTTATGCCATTTGACAATATAATGTCGATGGTAAGACACAACAGTGATGTTAATATCGTGGAGAATCTATAAACATCTGCTTGATTATACATACGAACTCGCCAGAGGCTATTTTCAAGACCAGCAATGTTTGCCCTTACAATATCTTTCCAGCTTGGTCTATTTGGAATTTCGGACTGCTGCAGTTAATCAGTTAGATACTCGAGGAAGTCAAACTTCTTTAACGTATAATATAAATGTGAAACTAACCCGTAGCTCGACATGCATCCGCTCAAAATGAAGTGAAATAATCCAACGTCAAACACACGTTTAGTATGTACTTTATTAGGTATCAAACACAATCTGTGTAAAAACATAAATTTTCTTCTATCTATTTCGGACTGCTCTGATGTCCATCTAGCATTCACAGGGCGATGACTGATCTTGCATGTGTTCGGAAGTCTTGTAAATGTTTGGCAAAATACCTCAGAGTTTTATCCAATGAAGAGATGTCACTTTCTGAAATATTACACCATAATTCACTTCCATAAAACATTGATACAAAAGTTACCTTTTTGATTACGTATGCAGCAACCAAAGGATTTACACCATTCGGTTTAATGCCAATACGAAACAGACAGTGAAATAATTTTTTCATTTCTTGCATACATCGAGTATTGCTTCACGCGACGTCAGCTTTGAGTTAGTCCGGTGACCCAAGTGTGTTGCCTAATCAGTAACCTGCAAGCACGACGGGCCAAGGTACAATATCACATTGACATAGTTCGTGTATTGGCGACAGAAACTGATAATGTATGACTTAGTAACACTAAGCTCGAAACGCCACTTATTACATATTCTAAGAGAGATACGCATAGGTCTTGTAATAATAGAATAAAGCTGTTGAAACATAGTTTGAAAATAGATTTATCTTGTTGAACTAATTGAGCTTCGAAACCTTGAGACAGGCAAGTTGATGTTTATTTTGCATTAATTGTCCTGAAATATGAAAGGTGCAAATCGATGCATTATTCGTAGTTTCTTCATCCCTAAGAGAATTGTCTCCGTACTTGCACTTCACGCTGGGCTTTAAACTTTGTGTCTATCATGAAGGAAGTTTCTGTTCTCCGTATTTCATTTGATTATCCATAATTACTTCGCACGTGCCATTCCCTGATTGTAATGTGATGCTTGTATGCTCAATGCTCCATACTGAAGCTTACAGTTTCAAATATTAGTAGTTATATATACTGACTATTACCCAGGTAATCATTGACAATACGATAAGGGAGAAGATCGGCTACCAATGACAATATTTTAAATAAGTTTTAATGAATGGTAATTATCATGTTATTACAGAGTTGATAGAGTTATATACCCCTAATTACATTTACAAATATAGTGTACCGTGGCATGAACTAATTAGCTGAAGTAAAGCTATTGTAATCGAAAGAAGAAAATATAATATAAAAGCACGCATAAAGCATTCAAAACCCAACTTAAGTGAATCATAATGTGAGTGAACCAAGCCAAGCTTAATATTTGCTGAAGTTAAATGACAAACAACTAGTAGTTTGTGCTTGTTGATGAAAGGAGTTGAAATAGCAGTGGTTTAGAAATAACTGAGTCGAAACCGAATCAAAATTTCACTGATAAAATATATGACTGCTTCGCTTACTTCACTGTCTAGCATACCATATGTTGAATATGTGTATCACTACATATGAAGGTGTCAAAAGCATTGCTTCAAAGGAAATGGAATCAAACGTTTTGGCAAACAAAGTCATGGCAGCTTTCTTGAGGTGTATTGCAATGTAAACGCTATTTCAAGACATGAACAAACATCAAACATGGTTCAAAGACACTGCTTTTTCGTTTATGTATTTCTTTAATTCTAGCGATTGGTTAAATGGTGAAGCAATAATATGGCCCTTTTGTTGCAAATGGAATCTGAGTCAGGTGACATTTTGATCTATTACCGTTGGGATGTATCTGAATATAGTTTGTTAGCCCTGAAATAACTAAGTAAAATTTAAGATTATTTTGCTGGAATTCAATAATTGACTCACCACGGTCCTGTCCGTTTTAAAAATAAAGATATTTATCAGTAAAACACTATTTTCTTTTCACTTTGTTGTACGTTTTTAACTGGTGTTTGTTTCTATGTTTGACTGGTGTTTGTTTCTATGTTTGACTGGTGTTTGTTTTTATGTTTGACTGGTGTTTGTTTCTATGTTTGACTGGTGTTTGTTTCTAACGCACTCGTCATTATGTTGCATCTAAATGTATTATAAAGTTGGAAAGACACTATCAATAAGTAATGTAATTTGGAGATAAAGGTAATTTATATTGTAGTGTTAGGATTTCATTTCTAAATTTACATGATGGCAAATGATGTACTTATTTTGCAATATACTGTTATGTATATTTAATTGGTCTTGTTTATTGGCTATTGTTAATGATTGGATATATATATATATATATATATATATATATATATATATATATATATATATATATATATCTGTATTTTGTGTAATAGCTTAGCTTGTCCGGAAGAAAGTTCTGTTGTACCTGAGCAATAACATTATTTTTGTAAACAGCAGAATACACAGCTGAAGTTTTCTCTATGGATGTGGATTAAATATTCAGATCATTATTAATGTAAGCATGGTTATTTCGGTTTGAGTTAAAGCACAGTCTTGATTCTGACCTTCGAATATTCTAGAATGAAACGTAGCTATTACATAAGGGCATATTTTCAGAAAATGGTAATTGCATCCTAGGACAATTATAGAAGTATTTAATCTTGTTTACATTGGGATTACTCAGTATTACTGCTGTGTTCGGTTTTTCACAACGTTCTCAATAATGTCTTTGGACTCAAACATTAATTATGTAGAATTCTAGTGGACTATATTATTATTATACATCAAAATACTGGTAACTAACACCTCATTTCAGGCCACAGACACGTTAGCGTATTCCATACTACAGATAGATCAACACATTACAGATTGGCATTTATTTCAGATATCAATCCAGTTCAATTATGACTTGATACATGTTGGACTTGTGGTAGAACTTTGAGGACTTTATGGGATTTAATTCACAATACCATAAGTTCCTTTTATTTAGTCTGTATTGTTTGCTGGCTGTTGTAAATGATTGTATGTTATGTATAGCTGTATTTTGTACTTATAGTGAATTCAGACAATAGTATGTTGGATTATATTATTGTGATACATCAAAAGAAATGTTAGTACATCGCCAAACTCCAACGTACTGGCACATTAGCTCATTCAGACTAAAGGCATATCCATATCAACAAATTCATTATGGGAAATTATTCTAACTTTTAACTTAAATATCACTTTGTATTCTAGGGAAATGCATTTTGTGTTGAATTTTACAAAACTTGTTAGTTTTCGTTGCTTTTGGTTATTTAATTAAAGATAAATAAGTTGTGACAATACATGAGATTATGCTGGAATTAAAGAATGTTTTCTGTGGCATGTATAATGATCTACTAAATACTAGGAATGTTCGTATTACGTTAAGGAAAATAAAAGCGTTTCCTTTAACAATTAAAACGCACAACATTTATTTTTATGATGAAGTTCCCAAAGACCATTAATAGTAAGATGTTGGATATTCAAAGTTATAAAAACTAGTAAATGAAAGTGATTCTTTAGTGCAATAATTACTGTATAGGGTAGTGCCCGTTTTAATTATTAAAATTAGGATCTAGTGCCATTGAGGAAAATAATAACCTCATAGAAAATTATTTCTGCGGAAGTTATCGTAAAGCTAAAAATGTTATTGTATTAAGTTCCAATATTTAAACAATTATGATATATAATAATATATAATCCATGCTAGCTACGTCATTTTGACTGATTCAAGACATGTAATGTGCACTTTCATTAACACACCACGTGCATATTAGCGAGACGACCGGACCTTGTCGACATAATCGAATTGTTCCTAATGAACGTCATCAAAGGTGAATTTGGTTTACTTTGAAACTCGTCAAAATAATTACCAGATTTCTCATATTTTTGTGTATCCATCTTACAAATAATCATCTTCCCACGTTTCTACTCACTACATATGAAACTATACAGGAAATGTAAAATCTTATGTGGACAAGGTTTCGATTCATTAAGAAGCAGTACTAATGTCGTAAGGCATCATCTGCATAGGCGTCACATGTACAAGTAAGTTTATATTTAAATTAAAAAAGTATTTTGATGAATAGAAAACCGAACAATATTTGACTTTCCTTTTCATTCCTTAGTTGCTTTTAAACTATGAACCATGTCATCAAGTTTAGATTGCTGTTTGAAACACAAGTTTGGTTCCTTTAGTTATTTAGTCATTATCTATAACGTTTCTCGGACAGGCCTCTCAGACACAAACACGAACACACAAACACACATATATACAAACATGAAGAGAGAGAAAAATGCAAATTAGTTTAGACATTCCATGATAACTGAGACGTATAACTGCAGATCATTGATTTAAATAGATCAATATACTTGAAGAAATCAAATATGGGGGGGGGGGTGAATTGATGGTCCTCAAGAAACCACATCTACAATCAGTTTTGAGAGTTCCGGGTTTCAAAATTAGATTTTGGTGAATATAAGAATGATAATATGGATTCTTTTCTGGAATTACTTTATGCTATGTCAAAACGAATTTACACGTGTGCAGAATACATGGCATCCTGTTTTGCCTGTCATACCAATGATGACACAATCTGTCCACATAATTGTAATGGCGTCCTGACTGGCAAATGTGATTAATACTGATTCAAAAAGGACAATACGTTTAGCAACATTAAGAACCGAAATCATGGGAATAGGATGACAATCTTAAGCAATCACAAGGCATATCATTTACAATTTGAGATAATGCAGTGTCGCGTATGGAACTCTACTGAACGAATTAATAGATCAATACATTGATGAGACTTCATACACACCAATGATTTTAACAGCACGAATTACAATTTAGGGTTTCTTATATGTTATACCAGAAGCCTTAGGATTCTTCGTTGTAATATATATCGGTACATGAAGCATATAATAACAAACAAAAGTTCTCAAATAAGGCTAAACAATGTTTGACTTGAAGTGTTTTGTCAAGTGATACATGGGACGGTTTGAGAAATAAATGAATACTACCTTTTAATATGAAATATATTACTTGCTTAAGTTGACGGTCTCGTTCACTGTTAATTTTGTGAGGACTATTTATCTGGCAACCCTTTATTGCTTATATGAAAAGGGCAATTTTAAAGCCATACGATCGCAGCTGATAATGTGCATTATACTAATTCTTTTAGTACACTACTGTCAGAACAATGAATTCTTTTAGCATACTACTGCCATAATAATGCATTTAGGTCCACAATCCTGCAGAGAGTGACCGTGAGACCCATTACTGCACCTAATGACCCAATACTCTACCAAGTGACTCTGTGCCCCATTACTGCACAGGATGACATTGGACTCGACTAGTCCACATCAATCAAATTATATATTTGGGTAATCTAGGCCATTAACGTTTACTCCTTAAAAGACTGCATAAATGAGCACTTAAACTAGCCAACTTATAGCAATAATAAAAAGATAATTGTCATATTTCTAAATGCCACTGTCCGTATAAACTTTCAGCTTATTTCAGGGCAATTTCTCTTGTTTTATTTATCTGCTTTGCTCAGAATGTGTGCCAACGAGACATGTGACAAATGACGTTCTTCCTTTGTCTGCCGCAATGATATGATAAATGGGCAGCAGGCAAAGTGTGATTTACGTTGTAAATTTATTTTTGCCTTCTGTTTGATTTGACGTAATTTTTATGCCAGTCTTTCTCTGATATAGAACTTGAATTGACTATTTTATTAGCAAATGTTCCTTTCGTTTTGTTAACTATAAATATTTCCAATAGAACTATTAAATTCGATTCTACAATGTCTTTCCATTTATTAATCGGGAAGAGGAGTTCATTTTAGGCGTGGTAAAGTCTGTACATGTTGTTCATTGGACTGGAAACTAGCAACAAATGTAACAGCAGCAGCATTAATAGTAGTAGCAGTAACAAAGACAGTATTTGTGGTAGTGTCACATTAACATATTTGGATTTATCTAGAGCATTTGCTTATTGCCAATTATTGACTTTGTTAGGAGCTGCAATGAATCGAAACAGTGAAATCGATCATTCTTTGCACATAAATTCTATAATTCTATAAAATTTAAAACCATTTAAAATGATCAAATAAGTTGTTACATATCATAACTACGACATGAATCACACACAATGTCCATAGGTCTATACGAACACAAAGAATTTACTAATCATACTATAGTCTGAATCACACACATTGTCCATAAATCTATATGAACCCAAAGAATGGACTAATCATACTATAGTCTGAATCACACACATTGTCCATAAATCTATATGAACCCAAAGAATGGACTGATCATACTACAGTCTGAATCACACACATTGTCCATAAATCTATATGAACCCAAAGAATGGACTAATCATACTATAGTCTGAATCACACACATTGTCTATAAATCTATATGAACCCAAAGAATGGACTAATCATACTATAGTCTGAATCACACACATTGTCCATAAATCTATATGAACCCAAAGAATGGACTAATCATACTACAGTCTGAATCATACACATTGTCCGTATGTCTATATGAACCCAAAGAATGGACTAATCATACTACAGTCTGAATCATACACATTGTCCGTATGTCTATATGAACCCAAAAAATGTACTAATAATACAACAGTCTCAATCACACACATTTTCCATAAGTCTATTAGAATACAATGAATATACTAATTATACTACAGTCTGAATCATACAAATTGTCCATAAATCTATATCAACCCAAAGAACGTACTAATAATACAACGGTCTGAATCACACACATTGTCCATAAATCTATATCAACCCAAAGAATATACTAACCATACTACAGTCTGAATCACACACATTGTCCAGAAATCTATACGAACACAAAAAATGTACTAATTATGCTACAGTCTGAATTACACACATTGTCCATAGGTCTATACGAACCCAAAGAATGGACTAATCATACTACAGTCTGAATCACACACATTGTCCATAAATCTATATGAACCCAAAGAATGGACTAATCATACTATAGTCTGAATCATACACATTGTCCGTATGTCTATATGAACCCAAAGAATGTAATAATCATACTACAGTCTGAATCACGCATATTGTCTATAAGTCTATATGAGCACAAAAAATGTATTAATCATGCTAAAGTCTGAATCACAAACACTATCCATAAATCTGTATGAACCCAAACAATGAAAATCGATCATTCTTCGCACATAAATTCTATAGTCCTATAAAGTTTCAAATGATCAAATACGTTGTTAAATACCACAACTACGGCATGAATCACACACAATGTCCATAGGTCTATACGAACACAAAGAATTTACTAATCATACTACAGTCTGAATCACACACATTGTCCATAAATCTATATGAACCCAAAGAATGGACTGATCATACTACAGTCTGAATCACACACATTGTCCATAAGTATGTACGAACCCAAAGAATGGAATAATGATCATACAGTCTGAATCACACACATTACCCATAAATATATATATCTAGAGCATTTGCTTATTGCCAATTATTGACTTTGTTAGGAGCTGCAATGAATCGAAACAGTGAAAATCGATCATTCTTCGCACATAAATTATATAGTTCTATAAAGTTTAAAAGCATTTCAAATGATCAAATAAGTTGTTACATACCACAACTATAGTATGAATCAGACACAATGTCCATAAGTCTTTTCGAACACAAAGAATTTACTAATCATACTACAGTCTCATTTAAACATATTGTCCATAAGTATATACGAACCCAAATAATGTATCAATCATACTCCAGTCTGAATTACAAATATTGTACATATGTCTATTCGAACACAAAGAATGTACTAATCATACTACAGTCTGAATCACACACATTGTCCATGAGTCTATATGAACCCAAAGAATGTACTAATCATACTACAGTCTGAATCACGCATATTGTCCATAAGTCTATTCGAGCACAAAGAATGGACTAATCATCCTACAGCCTGAATCACACACATTGTCCATAAGTCTATTCGAACCCAAAGAATGGACTAGTCGTCCTACAGTCTGAATCACACACATTGTCCATAAGTCTATTCGAACCCAAAGAATGGACTAGTCGTCCTACAGTCTGAATCACACACATTGTCCATAAGTCTATTCGAACCCAAAGAATGGAATAATCATACTACAGTCTGAATTACACACATTGTCCATAGGTCTATACGAACTCAAAGAATGTACTAATTATACTACAGTCTGAATCACACACATTATCTATAAATCTATATGAACCCAAAGAATTTACTAATCATACTACAGTCTCATTTAAACATATTGTCCATAAGTATATACGAACCCAAATAATGTATCAATCATACTCCAGTCTGAATTATAAATATTGTACATATGTCTACTCGAACACAATGAATGTACTAATCAGACTACAGTCTGAATCACACACATTGTCCATGAGTCTATATGAACCCAAAGAATTTACTAAACATACAACAGTCTTAATCACACACATTGTCCATAAGTCTATTCGAGCACAAAGAATGGACTAATCGTCCTACAGCCTGAATAATACACATTGTCCATAAGTCTATTCGAACCCAAAGAATGGACAGTCGTCCTACAGTCTGAATCACACACATTGTCCATAAGTCTATTCGAACCCAAAGAATGGAATAATCATACTACAGTCTGAATCACAGTGTCCATACGTCTATACGAACCCAAAGAATGTACTAATTATAATACAGTCTGAATCACACACATTGTCCATAGGTCTATTCGAACCCAAAGAATGGACTAGTCGTCCTACAGTCTGAATCACATACATTGTCCATAAGTATATTCGAACCCAAACAATGGGCACTCGTCCTACAGTCTGAATCACACACATTGTCCATAAGTCTATTCGAACCCAAAGAATGGAATAATCATACTACAGTCTGAATTACACACATTGTCCATAGGTCTATACGAACCCAAAGAATGGACTAATCATACTACAGTCTGAATCACACACATTGTCCATAAGTCTACTCGAACCCAAGGAATGGAATAATCATACTACAGTCTGAATTACACACATTGTCCAAAGGTCTATTCGAACCCAAAGAACTAATCATCCTACAGTCTGAATCACACACATTGTCCTTAGGTCTATACGAACCCAAAGAATGGACTAATCATACTACAGTCTCAATGACACACATTGTCCATAAGTCTATTCGAACCCAAAGAACTAATCATCCTACAGTCTGACTCACACTCATTGTACATAAGTATATTCGAACCCAAAGAATGGGCAGTCGTCCTACAGTCTCAATCACACACATTGTCCATAAGTCTATTCGAACCCAAAGAATGGACTAATCGTCCTGCAGTCTGAATCACACACATTGTCCATAAGTTTATTCGAACCCAAAGAATGGAATAATCATACTACAGTCTCAATGACACACATTGTCCATAAGTCTATTCGAACCCAAAGAACTAATCATCCTACAGTCTGAATCACACACATTGTCCATAAGTCTATTCGAACCCAAAGAATGGAATAATCATACTACAGTCTGAATTACACACATTGTCCATAGGTCTATACGAACCCAAAGAATGGACTAATCATACTACAGTCTGAATCACACACATTGTCCATAAGTCTACTCGAACCCAAAGAATGGAATAATCATACTACAGTCTGAATTACACACATTGTCCAAAGGTCTATTCGAACCCAAAGAACTAATCATCCTACAGTCTGAATCACACACATTGTCCATAAGTCTATTCGAACCCAAAGAATGGAATAATCATACTACAGTCTGAATTACACACATTGTCCATAGGTCTATACGAACCCAAAGAATGGACTAATCATACTACAGTCTCAATGACACACATTGTCCATAAGTCTATTCGAACCCAAAGAACTAATCATGCTACATTCTGAATCACACACATTGTCCATAAGTCTATTCGAACCCAAAGAATGGACTAATCATGCTACAGTCTCAATGACACACATTGTCCATAAGTCTATTCGAACCCAAAGAACTAATCATCCCACAGTCTGGATCACACACATTGTCCATAAGTCTATTCGAACCCAAAGAACTAATCATCCTACAGTCTGAATCACACACATTGTCCATAAGTCTATTCGAACCCAAAGAATGGACTAATCATACTACAGTCTCAATGACACACATTGTCCATAAGTCTATTCTAACCCAAAGAACTAATCATCCTACAGTCTGAATCACACACATTGTCCATAAGTCTATTCGAACCCAAAGAATGGAATAATCATGCTACAGTCTCAATCACACACATTGTCCATAAGTCTATACGAACCCAAAGAATGGACTAATCATCCTACAGTCTGAATCACACACATTGTCCATAAGTCTATTCGAACCCAAAGAATGGAATAATCATGCTACAGTCTCAATCACACACATTGTCCATAAGTCTATTCGAACCCAAAGAATGGACTAATCATACTACAGTCTGAATCACACACATTGTCCATAAGTCTATTCGAACCCAAAGAATGGAATAATCATGCTACAGTCTCAATCACACACATTGTCCATAAGTCTATTCGAACCCAAAGAATGGACTAATCATACTACAGTCTGAATCACACACATTGTCCATAAGTCTATTCGAACTCAAAGAATGGAATAATCATGCTACAGTCTCAATCACACACATTGTCCATAAGTCTATACGAACCCAAAGAATGGACTAATCATCCTACAGTCTGAATCACACAAATTGTCCATAAGTCTATTCGAACCCAAAGAATGGAATAATCATGCTACAGTCTCAATCACACACATTGTCCATAAGTCTATTCGAACCCAAAGAATGGACTAATCATACTACAGTCTGAATCACACACATTGTCCATAAGTCTATTCGAACTCAAAGAATGGAATAATCATGCTACAGTCTCAATCACACACATTGTCCATAAGTCTATTCGAACCCAAAGAATGGACTAATCATACTACAGTCTGAATCACACACATTGTCCATAAGTCTATTCGAACCCAAAGAATGGAATAATCATGCTACAGTCTCAATCACACACATTGTCCATAAGTCTATTCGGACCCAAAGAATGGACTAATCATCCTACAGTATGAATGTCACACATTGTCCATAAGACTATTCGAACCCAAAGAATGGACTAATCATCTTACAGTATGGATCACACACAGTATTCATAAATCTATACGAACCATAATAAAGTACTAATCATTCTACAGTCTGAATTACTCACATTGTCCATAAGTCTATACAAACCCAAACAATATACTAATCATACTACAGTCTGACCTGACAGTGGCTACCTTAAATAGTCAACATGTTTAATAAACTTTGTCAATGAAGGTATCCTCATAAATATAATGGCTTTTGATTGATATACGAGTGAGATGTCCACGTGAATTTTATTCATGCACTTCAGGAAAGGATATAAATGTGTCTACATAGAATATCCACGTGTTATGAGCAGTGTATGTTAGGTTCTATTTTTTTAAATGAAGAAACAATTCCTAAACTCAGTTCAAGATAAATTGTTGTACTTTTTCCTCCGAAACACTAGCCAAAATATAAAACAATTTCCAGCGTACTAGAGTATATCAAATTTATCACGTCTTCAATAAGATTTAATCTGGCTCAAACCCATATCAATCAGAGTGTTTTTATTGTACAGCTGGTAGACGGATATAGCATGTTAAAATATCTTAGCAATGACGCGAACAAACTAATCTGAAACATTAAACGAGACATAAAAAGGAAGAAATATTTCAACATCTATAAAGACATCTGTATGAACATTACTTTCTAGTCCTGGCTTTTCTGTGTTTATTTATTTTGCTTCAATCTGTTTTAATTATGTTAATCATGAAAGAGTACAACAGGTGCAATAAGACACAAAATGAAATCATGAAGGAAAAAAATGACAGAAATCTAGACGATGGAGTCTCAAAGAAGAATGACGTACAGGAATTTAAATAAATATTTTGAAGGAAGGAAATAATTTAAACGAGAAAAATAATTTGGATGAACGAACAGAGAAGAAAAATTGTCAGCACAAGAAACTTTAGCGTTTGATTGAATTTCTCCTGTTATATATGACACCTCGATAAGTGAAACTGGATATTCTAGTGAGTTCCAGAAAATTTGCCACTACGTACAAATGGTTAGAGTAGGATGTCCCTACGAATATTTCCCAAAGTGTAAAACTTGTTTTCCTCCCAATTAGCTAGGTGGTGTAAAAAGATTATTACCGCATAAATAGCCGGCAAACGCTTTCGTTTCATCTGAAAATATTTTTATAACTATTGCCATGTAATGAATGATTCTTTTCGCTACAATTTGAAAACGAACCGCAGCCCACTACAAACATACGATGAACAATTATTTAAAATTAAAATATTGGTGGTCGAGCTTAAGATGGATTTGCACTAAGCTTGAAATGTGCCCGCAAAAACTATATTCAGACGAATTAAGGACAATCCTCTAACGTTCGAAAATCAGGATCTTCAAAGAAAATTGCTAAATTAACATTATAATACTTTGAATGGCTGGAATTTTGTAGCGGCCCAAATAATATATCCATGTCCTGCGAATTTTACCGTGCCTCAAAGCATCACAATATAAGAGTTCAAATAAGAGGTAGATCTGATACAGTTTGGTTTCAGAATGTACATATATTTTTTTAAAGAAAAAAATGTGAAGAAGAAAAATCCAGAAAGGATTTTACATTTTACTAACGTTGATTAAAATGATTTTTATATTCTGTTCAGAATACATACAACACAGACAAAAAGCTCTGCAAAGATTGTTGTGCCAAATCGAACATCGAATACCTTTGCTGAAAATGGTGCAGATAGGGAAGCTTTTAATTTGCAGATTATTTTGTAACACCATCAGAGCATATAATGATCTTCAGAACTAGACGTGCTGCTTTTATCTTTTTTAAATATAATTATTGCACGGTTTATGTCGACCAGTTAACGTAAAAAGTGATTATATAACAATAATTACTATTGATTTAGGGCCACCAATTCCGTATGTCCCTTCTGCCATGGACGTCGGACAATGGATAAACGAATAAATGATATTCCTATCGAGACGATATCAACAAAATTCTCAGAAATGAATAAGAAATGAGAACACGTGAAACTGTAAATTATTGAACTGTACTAGCCGTGAAGTAACTGTTTTGATCTACTGGATCATTCATGGTTGAATAATTCCTTGTCGATTTTTAGAAACTTTTAACTGACTGTTGCCAGTGGTATTGTTTTCGTCAGATCTAAAGTGGGCATACACAACGATTTGCGTGCATCCATGCCCACTAAAGAAGTGTAAATTACTTAACAAGTTACCTTTGTGAACGTGTTTACATGTTAAATGAAGAAAAAGTAGGGTACTGAAAAATATATTCCTCTTTTTAGAGTTAATGCGGCCAGACTCAACATCTGTACTTCCATAAGTCCTTGTTTCTTATTATTATCGAAACTGCACCTCCCTGCATAACTACTGGCTCTAAAATACAACAGACAGGGTACGAATATGTTCACACTAATTAAATTAAAAAAGATAATACTCGTCTACGGCGTTCATTTTTACAGATCACTCACCCGTCACACCTTTGTACTCACGATACAGACCAGTGTGGGTATGTGAGAAAGCTAGCCAATGGCTACCCATGGGTCTGATGGTGCTTCACGGAGTTTTCTTCTGCCAAAATATACTGTCCTTCATTTATTGCATACTATGAGCTGCAAACAAGTTTCAAGGAATCACGGCACAATTTCAGTTCCCATAGTTAACCTACGCAAACACCATAATATTAAAATTCAATAACATTAAATTCCTGATTAAGACGAGAATTACAGTAAAGATATTTTTGATAACTCAAGTCTGTAAATGGACTGAAGTTCCATCAATAAAACATTGTTTCCATTTCCTTTCAGTTATAACTATCATGGGCTCTGAAAGCATTCATTTGACTAAAATCTTACTTTCATTATCAACCAATCCTAATAAACTTTAAGAAAGATATTTTGGAAATTGACATGTATAAATCAGAAATGAAATATCGGAAGGACTTCTGTACCTTACAATCGAAAATGGAAAAATAAAGAATATAACTGAATAATAAAATCTAGCAAAATATATTAAAATTGTTAGCAATGGCATTATCATAAAATATATGAATTTTTCAAAGCGATAATCGTATTGCTCAATCAGTAGAACATAAAATGATCTGGGGGTGGCTATATTACAATGTACAATAATCATCAATATCCTTTTTTTAAAAAGATCAATATTTAGTGATAGAAGTGAGACATGTACGGACCTTTTCAGACAGGATGTAAATTAAAAACCGACAGTATTGTGTCGAAATGTTTTACTCTTAAATTCTACAAAATGATACATGCAAAAGCATTGCCTTTGTTCAGCTTTTTCCGCTCACGAAATGGCAACATGAAGGGCATTAATCATTACCGGTTTCCCGGACGCAGCAATATTTTCAACATAATTGATAACATTGAAGAGAGGAGTGACCATGACAAGAACAAATTCTATCATACACATTACCTATATTTGCTGAAAGTGGATTTCAATCAAATATGTAGCGCAGTTTTGTACAAATTTTCTCCCAGACGAAATTTGTTTGAAGAATTCTTTGTTTTCAGCTGCGATAATTGCATAGATATTACGTCGCTAATTTACACTCCCTCAATACACGTACAACTTTTTATATATACAGGTCTAGACAATATTTTTTCGTCCATGTAATATAAAAGAAAAACAGACGGAGACTAACTGTGTAATATTAGTTGATCATGCATGAAGTAACGTTATATATTACAAACATATTATATGCTATAATATACATCATGATATAATGTGAGCATTTGAATTAAATCACGTTTATCTTCGTTGATGGAGGAAATGATGGCTCCTTGTGGCCACAGTTCCCGAATCAACATAAATGTTTATTTCTTTCCAGATTTGATTGCATTATTTTCCCCCAAATTCTAATGGTCTTTATGAAATACATTTTTCAGAAGGACCTCTACGTTTTACCCCTCTAGTACAGGCACATCCCATTTCATTTTACATATATAAAATTTGACATATATAGAAAGACATATACAGATACAGTATTTGGCACAATTACTAAGGTTGCTTATATATTACATAATTACTCTTATCTCCCACTATTAAATTCTTTTCACTCGACACAATAGCTATGTCCTCCTTATTCCGAATCCACTGAGATGCATAATTCCACAGCCTGTTCGTTACATAATATTCCCAAACCAAAATGTTGTATTGTTTCCGGGGATCCGAGTGGTCGAGTGGTCTAAAGCGATATTCGTTACGGATCACTGCCATCTCACCTCTGTCTGCGGCGGTTCGAGTCTAGGATTCAGCCAATGTGGGTATGTGAGAAAGCTTGCCAGTAGCTTCTCATGCGTCGGTGGTTCTTTCCGGGGTTTTCCCGGGTTCTTCCTCCACCATTAATACTGGCCGCCATGTATAGCCTATCTTGTGCTGACAAATGGCGTTAAACCCCACAACAACAACTGTATTGTTTCTAGATATAAGTTGTACAAAACGTATATTACATTTATTACATTTATTAGTATCCGACAATTTTATTATATACAAAAATGAATTCATTTGTAAACTTCTGTGAGTAAAACTAAATTGAAACCATTGTTATTTTAAGATACCCCATTTTCAAATTTAAAGTTTTATCCAATTTATTTTCTCCAGTTTAACATCCATTCTCAGAGTTGTTTGTAAAGGTTTTTACACCGTTTATTATTATGAAATACAATTTCCCGTTGAAAAGGGATAAATGGTCTGACCGGCATCGTTACATCTAACTATGATTTTTTACTTTCTACACTTGGAATTACAGCTTGATAAGTAAAGAGATATGTACTGAGGCCATATTTAGCTTCCCTGCTATGTAAGTACGTTAGAGTTCTGTAAGCATATCACCAGATTTTAAAATATTTCTAATAGAACCTTTGTACCTTGTTTGCTATTATTAGTGAATTCATCTATCAATTTCTTTTCGTTAAATCTTCTCCTGCTTGAGGTACATTTTCCCAACAGTTTCCAAATCAATAAATTATGATGAACAGCATATTCTGTTTGTTTTGATTACGTCATAACATTTTCATCAACCAATAGGAACAGGTATTTCATCTCATATTGTCATAACATTTTCATCAACCAATAGGAACAGGTATTTCATCTCATATTGTCATAACATTTTCATCAACAAATAGGAACAGGTATTTCATCTCATATTGTCATAACATTTTCATCAACAAATAGGAACAGGTATTTCATCTCATATTGTCATAACATTTTCATCAACAAATAGGAACAGGTATTTCATCTCATATTGTCATAACATTTTCATCAACGAATAGGAACAGGTATTTCATCTCATATTGTCATAGCATTTTCATCAACCAATAGGAACAGGAATTTCATCTCATATTGTCATAACATTTCCATCAACGAATATAAACAGGTATTTCATCTCATATTGTCATAACATTTTCATCAGCGAATATGAACAGGTATTTCATCTCATATATTTCATACTCAACCAAAATGACAACGTTTCTGTTAGAGAGAAGAACTATACGAATTCATACTATTTTCAACTCTAGCATACATTTATCAATGTATATTATCGCCAAGACACCTTTAAAAGAGTTTTCATGCATCACCTCTCTATTAACTTTGTCCACGTTTGACTGCCATATAAAGACGAAAAGTAATGTATTTAATTCCCAGTTATCATTTCGCGCAGGATTTGGTAACATGATGAAGAAATATTAAGCATTGGAATAATTGATGTCCTTACTGATGTAAATTATGGCACCTGGTTCTGAAATTTATTTGCTCTTTCGTCTTGCTACCTACACAAACCACTCTTAATTGTTTTGACAATGTTACGTTTCGGTCCTGAGCCAATAAGTTTAATATTTAAATAAAGAACCATGAAGAAGTATCATATACAAACTATGATAGTAAGTTTAGGTTGATACCGTTTATAATTTCTATCATTCTTTAATAATATTGACAACATCTCTGCACATAATAAGAAGAGAGATGGGGATATTTCATCACCCGGTCTACGACCTTAGGAATCTCTGAACAAGCTATGAAAAGCATTGTGCAAACCTGCCGAAGAGATATTCCAATAAAAGGTTCCAGTCCAGTGCCTTACATTCGGTCCGAAATTAAAGATCGTTTGAACGTTATGAATACATTTCCATCAAATATTTTTAAAAGTCGATTATCAACTGTAATTTGTAACTCTAATGTAATGTGTATAATATCATGGACATTTTTGTATATTCCGTTTACAAAAACAATTTGATCATCAGATATTATTTCATTCAACATTCCCCTAATTCTTTCGGCAATACATCCTGATACTAATTTGTATACGACATTAAAAAGAGAAATTCGACGCCCTTTCCTCAGGTACTGTTTTATTTTATCCTCCTTGGGAATGCAGGCTATAATGCCTTATCTAAAATCAGTTGAGGCTGATTCGGCTTCTATACTTCATTAATTGTTTTAGCTACTAGTCTCTCTCCCTCCATTGTCAATCCATAAGACTTCACAAACTTCAGCCGTGAAACCATATGATCCTGCTATCTGTCATACCTTTCAAACAATCAAGTACTGCTTCTGTTTGGGTAACTTTTCCTTCTAATCTTAAACATTGCTCATGGTGAAGCCAACAAATGATACAGTTTTTCAGAAGGACCTCTACGTTTGTGTCTTCTCTCTGTTTTCTTGATGATATAGGTTATAATAATACTCATCAAATTCAAAAGTATATAAAACTGTCTAGCGATGATTCCATTTCATATTTAATTATTTTTGAAATTATTTTATTCACATGGCCTCTATTAACTTGAGAGCGAAGGTATATTGATGGTGTATCGCCCTCTTCACTACCCACTTTACTTTGGATCTCATACTTTCAAGTTCTAAATTTAGATTCCAATATTTCTAAATTCATCAATATAGTTTTTCGCAACCAGGATATTTCCACAAACCTTTATCTCATATGAAAATATTTTTAACAAATCATTTACACTGAACCTGAAACAGAATCGACGCAGCCTATCACACTTAGCTACTAATCACTTATTTTCTAATCGATGCAAACTACGTTTCTAAGCTGTGGCTCTGGAATGCTGTCATAACAAGGGAACTTTTCATTATGTTCAAAACGACTTCATAAGATTTGATTTTGTCCTTACAAACATATTTATACGGTGTACTTATGTCATTATAATACGTGCCAATTCTTGTATATGATGTACTTTCGTCCTTATATGATGTGCAAACGTCTTTGTATGATGTACTTTTGTCCTTATATGATATGGCACACTTCTTTATATAATATACGTTTGTCATTATATGGTGTGCAAACGTCTTTGTATGATGTACTTTTGTCCTTATATGATATGGCACACTTCTTCATATAATATACGTTTGTCATTATATGGTGTGCAAACGTCTTTGTATGATGTACTTTTGTCCTTATATGATATGGCACACTTCTTCATATAATATACGTTTGTCATTATATGGTGTGCAAACGTCTTTGTATGATGTACTTTTGTCCTTATATGATATGGCACACTTCTTCATATAATATACGTTTGTCATTATATGGTGTGCAAACGTCTTTGTATGATGTACTTTTGTCCTTATTATACAAGCAGTCGTCCATACACGTGGTCCAATTATCGTTAATATTATGTAGTGCAACGGAAAACTTTAGATTCGGTCGTTTCTTCCATTTATTCGATGCAAACTTCCGTACGATAATGAGCAAACACGGAACTTTTGCACATGCGCACGAGGCAGCTTAAGGAGGATATATTGCAGGGGTGGGCAAACTACGGCCTGCGGGCCGCATGCGGCCTGCCAAGGGTTTTCATGCGGCCTAGGAACAGTTCATCATTCGCACTGACTCTGTTTATGTTACTATGTTTATCAAATAAATGTGCTTCTTTTGAATTTTAAGTTTACGTTTTCAAATATTAACAACATATTAACAACTGAAAATTAATTATGATGTTATTTAGAAAAACCTTTTGTTTTGCTATTTCAAATATTAATTATTTTACTTAATGAACTATGCGACCCGCGACAAGGTGTACATTTGTGTATGCGGCACTTGCACTGGAAAGTTTGCCCACCTCTGATATATTATCTCACTACACTGATTAATTTTCCAAGAGTCAACAATGAAATAAAATGGCAAACTCTGAGCAATATGTTCGCAAAACAAGAAACTTTACATTCTTACATTGTGATAGAACATAAAATCTCATCCGATATTGTGTGTAAGCTATCACCGAAGGACTTTCAATGATTGTGCCAAGTATGAAGTCATGAGACTTCGCAAAGAATGCGCAAAATACGGAATTTGTCAACCCGATTTGGTCAGTAATCACCATGGCCGCCCTCAATTTTATATTCCAGACAATACCAATGAAGCGCTTCTCGAGACAGAATTTACGGTTTTGGATAACTCTGTTTCCAAAGTACTATATAGAGAAGAATGAGACAATACAATCTCAGTAAATATGACTTCTGTATGTAAATTATAAAAGTAGTATATGGGGACAATATGGCGACAATGGAACGACATTACGATATGGCGACAAGGGGAATTTAACATGGGAAATTTAACATGGGTGGGACTAAAGCGGCTCAAGGAAATGGGACTGTCTAGGAACAATAGATTTGGCCTGTCTAGAGACAAAGGATTGGGTCTGTCTAGGGAATATAGTTGGACAAGGGAAAGTTTAACATTGGTTGGGGCTGTATAGGGACAAGAGGAATTGAATGTAGGAAATGTTTAGCGACAATGGATTGGGACTTTCTATGGACAAAGGGAATTGAACATGGCATTATATAGGGACAAGGGGACCTTGAACATGGATTTTCCTGTCTAGGTACAATGGGGAAATTGTGTAGGGTCTGTCTAGGGACAAGGGTGGTAGAGGGCCCAACACAACAAAGACAGAGACATACATATACAAATGCTAACCCGAGATTTGTTTATATAAGACCTGAAATTGTGTTTGCGGTGTTCATTAATTTGCACAATTGTAATGATGCCACAAATATGTATAATCACATAAAAGACCAACGCCAAAGTGGATGTGCCTAAAAGTAACGCAAAAATTACAAAATTGACCCAGAATTTAACAGAGGCTAAATATATCCCAGAAAATAAGATTACGTTGGTTTAGTCTAAAAGTAGTACTAAAGTTACCTATATGTCCCAAACTCTAGTGGAGACTGACAAAAACTCCGGAAGATTGTGTTCAGATTGCTGTAATTTAAAATATTGCACAAAATATACAAATAGCTTAGCGGACTTGAATGGAAACTGATAACTAGCCAGATGTTTTGATTGTTAGAAATGGCAAAGACAAAGTGTAGCACTAAATTCTGAAATTGTACCGGGCTTTAGCGGAGACTGAAAATAATCCAGAAATAAATTTTTAAAGTATTTTCAAGATCTAAAGTAGTACTGAAATTTCTTCAATTCATACCGACCTTCGCGGAAACTGAATAATTGAACGTAAAGATTAAAATAAGATGGACAAAAGAGTAAAACCACATTTTTTTAAATCCAGTTCACCATATATACAACCCAGCTACGCGAATGATGAACGCTACGCTTTTTAAACATAAAACACGGACCTGAAGGAAAACTTATTAACTACCCATATCACCTACAAAACGATCCACAAGGACGAGAGCGCTAACCTAAAATAATTTTAATACAAAACAACACACTCATACTAACAAAACTACTATAATTTCTATCAATACATATTTGAGAAGGAAAGTTTTTATCTACAAAACATATTATTACCTACAATCACCTCAGCAAAAGAGTCAGTGTTTATAGTAACAGTTTCCCACATTCACAAACACTCATGAGTTTAGGGACGAAGGGTTTGTTACGGGACACACACACACACACACACACACACACACACACTCCAAACATTATGTGTTTGCTGGAAAGTAAACGATGAAATTTCACAAAAAAAGACTATCCCTTACACCACAAAAAATGTTATCCTTCACACCACTATGTTATCCAACATATCATACTCACTATGCACAATGCCTTGCGTTAGCTTGGAATGCAAACGAAGAAGACGAAATTTCACAACAAGACTAGCCCTTACACCACAAACACTATTATCCATTACACCCACAATACTATCTACTATATCATACTCGCTATTCAAACGATTTGTGTTAGCTTAAAATGTAAGAGAAGGCGATAAAATCTCACAAATTAGACTATCTATTACACTACCAAAAGTATTTTGTGGAAAAACGCTAGTATATATTTAGTGTCACCACTGGTAGGAAATTCCTCTGGAAAATATTAGTATTTATTTTTAGCTTCAGCTGAACCGAACAAGAGATCTCGATGTTAGTTATATGAAAGTTGTTTATAGACTTGAGAAGTCAGCCGAACTAGTCATTGTGATCTGCTATGGTTTAGGATATTTGTGTATTTAGTGACATTTGATTAGGTGCGCTGTTGCTATGCGGATTAAAATTGTTCCGTAGCTTTAATGTCCATACGTTATCCCTAAATGTGTCTCTATAATATCCCTTTTCTCGGGACGATGAAAATTCAGTCGGAACATTGCATACTTTCGGACCTGTGATAAGACATCATGGATTATTTGGGATTTAATTCACAAAACTGTAGGTTTCTCTTAAAGTTTCACTTTATAACGTAGAGAATTAAATTGTTGTTGAAAGTTACAAAACATGTTGGCTTAGCTTTCATTCTATTAATTAGTTTAAGACAATAGTAGCTTAAAGTTATATCAAAACCCAATGTCACGTGGTTTCTGTAGAGTAAACTATCTCAAGTTCATATCTTTAATATTTAAATTTAATTGGATATAACGTTGTTAATTTCCTTAAATGACCAGGAAGGAATTGCTTCCATCGTCACTGACTACATTCGTCCTTTTGGGTTTGCGTTGGCCTCGATGAGAAATCGTGTGTCTTGCTCTACCAGGTAGTAACATATTTAGCCAAAACATTTTGTTCCCAGACCAGTTTGTTGAAAAGGAATTTTATTTCCTGGCTTTGCAGATGCTAGACATTTAATATCTTAATAATTTTGCACTGAAATAAACTGAACTATTTTTCATAACAGAAATTATATATGCTAATTTAAAGGTATCCACTACATTTTAGTAGAGGAAATACTCAAAATTGACTGGCAATTTGTATGGAGGTCATGTACAAATTCTAATTCACAATGCATACTTTTCAGCTTATGTGGTCTTATTTAGGACCCATGTTTTAGTTACTGAGCTTAATTACAGAATTTGTTTATGATTTTTAAAAAACAATTGTTTGCAGATTAAAATGCACGGGTTCCATGATATACTTTTCCAGATTAGGTATATGACCTGCGTGTAAAACTGTCTCGACATGATAATACATTACAGTTGAAAGTAAAATTTAAATCTGATCATTTTCAAAAGTTCTCATTTTTCCCTTCCCCCCCCCACCCCACCCCCATCTCTCTCTCTCTCTCTTTCACACACACACACACCCACACAATACCTTGCTTAATTTCTGAACCGAATAAAAATAAATGACTGTCATTAAAATATTTTTCTCTGGTGTAAAAATATCTTGGACTGATATTGAAAGTTTTAAATATATAATATAATCTTTAATTTTAACTAAAGTTAATAAACACCAGTTGAACATTAAAGCAAAACAACTAAAAATCCCCCTAAACAATCCGGCAAATGTAACGATTCATTGACAAGTAGATATCAAAGGTTTCTTTTCTCAATTGTAATCTAAAATATTCCAACATTTGAAACATGATGTAAAAATAGTACCTTCAGAACTAGAAATACGTCAACAATATATAGCGCACAGTATTTAAACAAGATGGATATACACCAGTTGTGTCAGACCTGTATATAAAATACACCTATTTAAAAAGCCAATTTTTCCAAGGCATTTTACTGTCCTACAGACCTTCCTAAATTTAGATTATTTGTGTCACACATCGTTGAGGCCAAGCTTGATTATATCATATTGGTAATTTCCACCCAATTTCGGAATAAGCTGCTTGGGATTAGGCTGAAATTTGTAAACATCACTTTGAGTTCCTATTGGTTGAGTTTTCTTCCCTTTCACCTGAAAATTTAAGGAATTTACCTATCGTTTTAAGACCTGGAGACACAACTCACTAAACTGAGAAAATTTTTTAAAAAGGGACCACTCTGCAACTTAGTTAAGCAAATCATTTTTAGCAGTATAACAGTCTTAAAATTATGAATTTCTTGTTCTAAATCAACGTATAAAATCTTTGAAGGACTGATATCAACAAGAACTGACTTCAGAGTGCATTAAAAATGGATTTCGTCCAATTATGGGATCGATATTTACAAAAATCCAAAAAGGACTACTGAACACTAAAGCACCGATGCGACTGGATACTCTGTGAATTGAACAGAATTTCAGATCCTGGACCTGTTGTTGTTGTGGTAACCTTATGTTAAATGAAAAGCGGAATATTGAAACATTAAATAGTGATTTTAATCTAATTGAAGCAATCTATAAATTTCTATGATTTTGAACTCAGTAGTATTTAAAACAAGTCTTTCTCAAAGGTAGTGACATGCTACTGGTGAAAAGAATTTCCAGGAATTCAAGATAACACTGTTTCTTACTTTTAACTTCCGAGTGTCGAAATCATCTCTGCAATTCATCAGCAATAACAACATTTTCAAATAAGCTGCTGTGGATGTCGCATTAGCAGTATTTTAAATCAGAAAGCAAGATATTATTTAGCACCAAATAAATAAAAACTTTTGGGGGGACACGCTATAGTGATATGATTTTCCTTTTTTTTATATTTGCAAAGCATGCTGCAACTGGTTCATGTTGCTTGTATTGGTTAGTTCTTAGGATTGGAAATGCAAGAGAGAAAATCTTCTTTTTGCCCACATTCTAACTACAAGACACTTCAACCATACAGTTTGCTTCTATCTGAACTATTTTTTTTAGTACAAAATTTTAAATAACAGGAAGGCATAAAAAAGTTAATGAACGTTTCTTCTTTGTTCTTTGACTCAAAATGAAGACTATTTTAACCATGCCTGACAGGCGACTTTGTATATACATGAAGGAAACACTTTTTACCTATGTCTTTCAGAACTTGTATATTACATTTTAGAACAACATACAATTGTATAGATACATGTTATCATTCAGAAAAACAAATGATCAGGCAGTACGTTTAACCGTCCCCTAAAAGTACCACAATACAGGTACACATAGCAGCCGATGAATTATAAAAATCACTTTTATGTGTAATCGTCTTTGTTCAATAGCTTGGTTGCTTGTTGGCGAAAACTAATTTCACGCATACGATGAATCAGATTGGCCTTGGATATTACCGTTATTTCACGCTCGATTACTTTTGTCGATGATGATTTTTATGAAAAGTGCCCATCTTAAATGATACAAAGTTTTGTTAAAGTTATTGAGATTCATCATTATCTCCCTGGAAGTACTAAATTTAATTTTGTTACACCATGCATATCTATGACAACGTTCTATTATAACACATTAAAAGAATGAAGCATTCTATACGGTTTTATCAAGAAGATTTGAAATACTGATCATTTCAATGTAAATCTGTGGCCATACCTTAAAAAAATACTCGTTCAAAAAACATAATCCAGTAACATTTTACTAGTATGAATGGGCTTCTAGCGATATCGTTAATTCTGAAATCAGTTCTTATGTTTTAATATTTAGAGTCATTGTGTAACTTAGCCAAATACATAATTTTAATTTGTACTCTGACCAAAAATCTGGATTCCAACCCCATTTGAAAAATGTTGATTCATCCTGAGTGGATCATTTACTGTTATGTTATATTAAAAACTGTTTGTATGTAGATACATATTGTATTTATGTTTGGTAGATCTATTGCTACTTGCGTCATTCGCTGTTCGTATATAAATGAATGTTTTAGCATCAATATTATTATTAAGAACGTCTGATTGTTGCGTTACTGCTTAGAAAACAAGAATTATTGATTATACTTCCTCATTTTTACTATAACTGCATGAATAATCAGCCCGTGAGGAATCGGTCACAGTATTTAATGCATTATTGTTGTTGTTTCTTAAACCTATTTTAATGTTCTAAAAACCGATTACTATTAATTGAATATAAAAATTGTCCAAAGGCCGCCTCTCTCTCTCTCTCTCTCTCTCTCTCTCTCTCTCTCTCTCTCTCTCTCGACCTCTGGACAATTGTAGCAAAACCGGGCGAAAATCCATGAAAAGACTAGCGTAGACGATTTTAGCTTGTGTCATCCCACGATGTCTCTGGACTTACAAATGATGGTAAACATTAAGTCTAACCGACCAAAGGATGAGAGAGAGAGAGATGAATTTTCTCGTCATCGTCATTAAAGCAAAATAATGACTTGGATCAACTGTAAATATTTTAAACCATATTAATTACCTTTTGCTGGTTCGTCATTTCGCTTAGTTTCTACTCCACACTAACTTCCGGCTGAGCGATCTAGTGATTGACGTAGCTAACCATATGTTTTTCTCTACTTTCTTCATTAAAACCATCTTTCATGTTTAAATCATAAGTGTGTCTTTTATTGATTTAATCAATGTGAATAAAAATAGAAAACTCAAAAAAGAAAATAATCAACTTATTAGTATGCAAAAGTGACTGTAAATAGCAAAAAAAGGTATAGAACTACATTTTGTAGCGGACACACTCGAAAGGGATATGAGGAGTTCGTTCACACAATTGCCTGTAGTCAATCTTAAATTCCGTTTAAAGGTCATATATATGCTTTTGCATGTGATATAAATAAAATATATGCACAGTATGTACGCTGTATCAATGATATACAACTCGTTGTATACATTTTTCATTAAAAGGAAACTCGGCAAACTATATATACACGGAGAGAGAGGGAAAGAGAACGCTTCTATCCCTAAGTATACATTAGTTCATTAGTTCCTACTGTGAATAAGATGGAATAGTCAAAACATGTCACGATTCTCGTCAGATATTTACTGAGTCTAGTTTCGAAATTATGCTTCAGATAACACTGCGGACTACTTTTCTCGGGACAAAAAGGGGTCAAGATATATAATGTCTATCAATAAAAAAGGACATTGCGCTCCAGTATGTCCACAGCGTCAGAGAAAAGGAAAGACAGTTGAATAGAAAGACAAAACAAAAGATACCTGTTATCATTGTTAAGAAAAAGGCTAATGGTCTTTTCAGAGTATTCTAAGTGTTACGTATATCTATATTTTTTGTAACTCGTGGTAAATGATTTTATCTCATTTTAATAATTTCTACTCATGGCTGTAATCTGTACCGAATATCTTAAGTTCAGTCTGGCCTACTTGACTTTAGTATAGTATGGCTTAGTAGGATTTATAAATAGATGTTAACGTATGTGTTGACAATTATTAAATATAATCGTAATAATAAGACTTAAAATGGGGCCGATGTCATAGTTTCTCAGTGACTGGTGAAATATCAATGTTTCCAGAATAATGTGTGGCTTCCCATTGGTTGTGCGAGGTCACGTGAATATTCTTAATTTACGCAAGATCAGTAGTTTATTGTGTCACGTTGGGTCTACTGTGAGGTACATTCGCAAAACACGGTTTATATTACGAGAAAGTTAAGCAATCAGATGCATTCCGATTTTTGGAGTCAGGCACACTTAATGTGTTCCTGATGTAAGTCTGCAGACGTGTTTTATGTTGTACTTAGGTATTATTCGAGAGGAAAAACATTTACTTGGACTGTCTTGTGGAAATTGAAAGTGCTTAATTTTGGAGTTAATATTATCCTGGAACTATAAAAATTATTCGAAAGAATTCTGGACAACGCTTTCTTGATAACGTCACAGTTCATGTAGGACCAGTATTTACATTTAACTCCATTTGGTAATCATTGGTTAGTATCTCTTTCCTAAGAGATACTGGTGCCCTAAAAAGGACATTTGGGTGTCTTTTTAATAAAACAATGAATTTATTTAACATCATCAGCTTTAACTTTCTTAATCCCTTTCCATGACCAATTGATACTTGTCCTCTCTTCGTTTTCTTCGCGTTTTCTGTTTTCATTTTTTTGTTGCTGCTGTTGAATTTATATAACGTATGCCTCTTTCTGTCGTTGCATAAAGTGTCTCCAGTTCTTCGTTCTATCGACTTCTGAATTCGTCCGCTAATAGTAACGATGGAGGACGAGGAGATGAAGGTAGCACTTCCATCACAAGCAAACATTCTTGTGGAGACGACAGGAAATCAGCCAGAGCAAAATTAAAGTCATACTCTCCTTTGTGAAGATTACTAGTTACAGCTGCATTAGTAGTCATAGTAATCGTTCAATCACTCAGAGTATACAATGTATCCGCTGTAGGCGTACCCCAATAGATTGACTTCATTGTTTCAAGCATAGGTATGTTACTCAAACTGCTCCGCAATGGTAAACCGTGGGAATGCTGGTGAGCCTATATACTGAAAGTGAAGGTATTGGGCGGCTTTCTTCTGATTGGAAGAGAGATCACACGCTTGTACTGGATTTTTTAATGTCCGCTTGCACTGTTAGAACATTTCAATCTGTTTCAATTCGCCTCCAAACTTCAGATACAAGTACATTCTTCGATGCTAAAACATCTTAATGCAGACAATAGCCCGTCTTATATGGCCGCAGAGAGACTATGCGACACTTTTTCTCAAGACAACTCAAACACAATGTGCACAAGCGTAGATTCATCAAACATCGCATCTGACATGCTATTTAACACGGACTACGCTATGTATGTGAAGGCATCGTGGACCATTGCAAGTAACACAAACACAGCAATATGGAAAAGAAGACCTTATGTGGAGAGTTAATGGTATCTGAAATGGGTCTTACTCTATGGACTCGTTGCGTGATAGGTTTGGGGGAAATAAAGACCACTGAAGTGATGCCACTTATACTAACATCCTTTGGTTAACAAACCCCAACTTTTGTTGTCAAGGCCACCAAGATCACTTTATTTTGTTTGTGTTTGTGTATGTCTATATTTTTGATAAACTAAAACTTAAAATCCCTTTTTCCCCTTCTCTCTTCTGTGTGACATTATGGTTGTCTGCAAGGGTATATTAGTGTGTCTATAAACACTTCCCACCCGTGTGTGTGTGATAATATGGTTGTGTGAACGTATGTGTATCAACAATTCCTACCTTAATTTGTGGTGTGTTTGGCTGTGTATTTGGATTGGGGGGGGGGAGAGCGCTTGGATAGTAATGAAATATTAGATGATGGATTATAAAATTTATGTTTGCATATGAATCAAAATGCTGGAAAATATATTTTCTGTGTTTGGCTACAATCAAAAAGCGGGTGGTGTACCGTAGGGATGTGTGTCTGGGTTGTAAATTGTGTGATGAATTGTGAATTCAAAATTCTGAAATTATATTATCCCTTGTCCCTATAGACATATATCTCCGTCGATATAATACCGTTACCATGTTAAACATATGCACTAATTTAAAATTAGTTTTCTCTCTGACCCCATACTGACCCCCCCCCCCCCAAACACAAGTTATCCTACGGCGAAAGATTAATTCTGGTATGTCCGCCAATCGTCACATACAAATACTGACGTAACACACTGCGAAAAGGTAGGATGAAACATTAAAATTATTTAGGAATATTTAGATGATATTTTCATTTTATAAGTTAATACCGGCTATATTTCATTGCGTGGTACCCAAAGCGTGATCTTGTAACTACTGGCAAATGCCCGAATCAAAATAAATCGATTTTGGTACCACAAGATGCAATATATCCGGTATTAAAATAGGAAAAGAAAATAGTATTTTATTATATACCAAACTTTTCCACGAAGCGAAGTTTAAAAGATTAAACTAACTCTTCCGCAAAATGCGCTAACCCCACTGCCTTGTCGTATATTCACATCACTTTCATAAGCTGATCATAACTATCTGAAGAAAGAGGTAGGATTCAGTCGACCTAATATGTCGCAGTAAATTACATTTTTTATTATTTTGTAAACTATTTGATCCTCTCTGAAAACAATGCAAGTCTGATTCAGTAATAAATTAGAACGTGTTTATCGTTGCTGTCAATGAAGTAAAGGGAAATAGCTTCAAGGAAAAGTAAACGGTGTCTGGTCATATTTCTTCATCAAAGATTAATTTCCGTGACTGAAATGAAAGGCAGTTTCTATTTATTTGTTCTAACTAGCAAATTTATCTTGTTTTTGCTGCTGCATTATAGCTTCTGTATGTACAAACAATCAAGCGTCGCATAGCATGATGGGCAATATTTTATATGTGAAAATATAATTCGCATATTATGTAAATATAGGAATTAAAAAATATTAAAATAAGTCTCATATTTCACATTTATGTAAGAAAACAAATGGAATGGCTCTGACAGAACATGGCATGCCGCATACACAACTTTGGATTGTGTTTTGTCCGGTGATGCAGTGGTTCCAGATATCTTTTATCCATATTTTCATGTTATTATTAAATCAGACATAACATTCGTTGCTTATGTTATGTATGATTAATTTAAGGTCATGTGTGTGTGTGTGTGTGTGTGTGTGTGTGTGTGTGTGTGATTTCCGAAAGATCCTCGGCGTCACCAATAAAGAAATACGGAGAAGGATTAGACAAGCCATTGGGCCTCACGAGGACCTACTGATCACCGTGAAAAAACGTAAACTACAGTGGTATGGGCATGTCTCACGATCATCAGGACTTGCCAAGACAATCCTGCAAGGCACTTTACAAGGAAAAAGAAAGAGAGGCGGGCAAACAAAGAGGTGGGAAGATAACATTCGAGAGTGGACAGGCTTGACATTGAGCGACTCACTGAGAAAGACGGAAAATCGAGAGAAATGGAGGAAGCTGGTTGTTCGGTCTTGTGATGTGCCCTACGGTCTACCAGACTAGGGGACTGATAATGATGATGATGATGATGATGACGATGATGTGTGATTTGGATTTTTAGCGTTGCATTAAAAAAGGTTCAGTCATATCGCAACAATGTCTGCCATGTGGCAGTTTATAGTGATGTCTAGCACTGGGACATCATGTCGCAGACATGTAGTATGATGTCCCACATTATCACACTATCGTGGCAGCTGCTCTATCCTCTAGGCCACCATAGCTGTCAATTTTGTCATTTTTGTAAGTTGTTTACTGAAATTGGAGTTCAATATCTAGGTTTTGTAGACATTTTTAATGTTCTGGAAGAAAACATTTGACAAACCTCCTTGTCATTTAATTTTGTCTTAGGTTTATATATAAGGATGTTGACAACAATATGATTCATTCTTCCTTTAAGATCACTCTAAAGAATTATTTACTGTTGTGTTTAGATGTAATTTGAGAGGAGTCATTTATTTAAAACTATTCACTGAAATTACAAGGTGCTAATTTACATTTTGGACTTAACCTCGATTCTGAGATTATTGTGAATTCATTCTAGGACATTCTGGACTATATCACTGTGATACATCGAGACTATTGGTGCATGAGCTTATTGAAGAATATTGGTACATCAGCACATTTAAGACTGGAATTCATTTAGAACACTCTTTACGTTTGGACTTGTAACAGAACGTTTAAGATTATTTGGGTATTCATTCAAAAGTTCCTCTTCTATTTTCCCTTTGTAACTTTGAGAAACTGATTTATTTGTTGATCTTAAACTGGTTGGTTTCTCTTCTTTCTGTTGCTTAGTTTAAGACTATAGAGTTGTAGCACTTAAAACGTTTTTTTTCCCACCAGTTTAATACCAATTTACGTGTTTTTCTTTTGATTCTGACAACATAAGAGATCGAATCCCGCGTGTAATCTATGCAGTTCAGTTTTCATTGAATAAAAACTGTACAACGTCCATTACCATTTATTAGAAACTGTACAACGTCCATTATCATTTATTAGAAACTGTACAAAGTCCATTATCATTTATTAGAAACTGTACAACGTCCATTATCATTGATTATAAACTGTACAACGTTCACTCCTTTCCATGCTTCATGACTTAGACTTTGACAAAGTTGCTTGAGATGTGAGTTGAATTTTGTAAGACTTCATGTCCAGTGCTTTATTCCCCCTCCCCCATCTGAACATCCTTCGAAACTCTACATACATTGCATCGAAGCAGACATCTCCAAGATTCCTGTCTGAATATCCTTTGAAACTCTACACACAGTGCATCGAAGCAGACTGCTCCAAGATTCCTGCAACGATCTTGAATTATTCATATCTTTAACTCATAAATTAGCTTTATTTCCTTAAACAAAATGCATCCATTTGACACTTCAATCCAGGGGAGGCAATACTTGCTATCATTATACAGTGGTTTGAGTAATATCCCATACTACATGGGCATTTTGAAAGGCTGATCTTGTACTTGTCGCAAATAATCGCATACAATACGCTAAAAATGATCAGTCAGTTAGGGGAAAACAAAAAGAGAGAGAGAAAGAGAGATTACATAAAAAAGACAGCTCTAACAATCTGTCATTTATCTTTAAATTAGTCTCATATTGCATACAGCTATTCCGCGTCGCAAAACGTTTGAGGTCAGAAGTTTATGAAAAAGTAGTTAAGGGGTTCAGCCAAAAAAAAAGGCCGTTGATGCTCCGCAATACTTTAAAATGATTCAATGTATTTTATAACTATATATATATATATATATATATATATATATATATATATATATATATATATATATATATATATATATCGCACACAATGACTATAACTGTGCATAACAATATTGCAAGCAGTGCCGATAACTGTCCCAAACGGTTATCTCTCTTTTCTTCAGAAAGTCTCCATGAATTTCTCCATATCTCATCAGTGATTACTTTACGCACCCCTCAGACAAGGAAGTATTTTTTTCCTGCTGCAGCTTACTTTACTAAAATGTGTTTTCCGATAATATATGGGTATGATGCATGCTACTAATTACAAAGAAAGATTTTGATAGGAAATGACAAAAAAGTCTCGGTGCGGGTAAAGGATCAAATGTTGGACAATCAACGTCTTTCTACTATGATGAATAGTTTAATAGTATGGTCTTGAAATCATGTTACTTTGGATATGAGGTATTATAACCTGTAATGACTTTCAAGTAATCCACGTTGGCAGAAAGGTTAGAAAAATCCTTTCATATCATGCCGATTTTTATGTATTGATAGTAATGAATTATGGCATGGAAAAGAACACGATAATGAAACAAATCATGTATTAACGACAACATGACAATATAGCTAACACTTGCCTTATGGCAAAATAAAAGCACCCTGAATTCCATGTTTTCACTTTTCGTCCCTCTCCATCTTAAAAAGGAGTAGATTGACAAATTCATATAGTAGTGGACCCTCGAACACTGCTTGTCTTGTTGAACGCATTTAAAGATTCCAAAAGAAAAGGTCGAAATCGCTTATTGAGAATAAAATAAACTATAGGATTGATGACGATAGACGTTTTAGCCAGAAGAACAGACGGCACAACAAGGCGAAGGGGTATAATGCTGACTCTCCCATAAGCCGTCCACAAACTTACAACTGCATATGGCATCCATACAGTGAGGAAAACACAGCACATAGTAAACGTCATCTGAAACGAAAGAACTGCATCAGTCCATAGTCCATATTCTCAGCAGTTTCATGAAAAGGGAACCAAGATTAAGATTAAGGTCAACAAGAGTCTTTAATGTATAAGGATTAAGCTACACTACCAGAATTTCAATATGTTTTGTTGCTCTGAAGTCTAAATTTTAATGAAACTGATGACGACACAACTCACGTGGGGAAGATTTAGTTTTTATATCTGATCCTAACGGTTACTGGAAAGAAGTGTTGATAATTGCTGGCGCGTAACAAATACAGTTTTAGTTCGAGATTAATTATAAGTCAGTTTCAAATTACATACAGAAGTAAAATTCATTGCAATTTTGTCCTAAATGTTCAAAAGTAGCCTTACTGACCACCAAGCCAGACACAAACATTGACAATCATTTGAGCACAATAATTTGAACCCAGGCCACGGTTACCAACAAGGACATATTATACGTGGAGTCCGTCAATGTCTTTCTAATCAAACAAGTTCAGAAGAGAACATCTCGCAATTTCTAGGCCTCCGGGTTTTCATCATTCAAAGATATTCCATAATGTAAAGAAAATACTTCAAAGATTGTTGCTATTAGCACAATTTTTGTCATCTAGTGGTTTTCATAATCATGTGAAATGTATAAGGTTATTGGCACAACAGTACAGTCCAGGATATTTAGTTTCAAACAGATATTAGATAGCAAGCATGACAAAGGCTAAAACTTTAACAAACGATTCTGAAGGACAGACCTCTCTGATCAAAATTAGATATGCCAAAGGAGATTGCAGATGAAAGGTGAGAATGTTCCAAACACTATAAAGATTTATACATTAAACATACATGTTTATAAGGTAAAACCGCAACAACAAAAAAAAACAAATCAAACACGGTTCTGTATAAACCTCCTCATTTTAGAAAAGTCCAAACCTTTCTCAGATGAAATATATAGTCAATGAAAGTATTCAATGGTAAACTGGTTGCCTCCACTAATTGCTTTGTTACGATTTGCAGATGATGCATAGGGCACATTTTATATCATTGAACAGCAGGGTTAGGCATAAAAAGATCAACCTTCCCTCTCTTCGAAAGTGCTTGGAGCCGATCTAAGATGGAGATGTCACATTGGTTCTCACGTCGAGACTTGTCTTCGTGGTCGTACTTCGATATTTAAAAGAAACTTCAAGAACCCTGGAAGTTTCATGGGATTATTTTGCAGCTGTGTTATCTAATGCGTCCGTAAAATGATACAAAATACATTAATACATATTTGTAAATGCTTTCAATACTTAATAGTAATAATATCATTTATTCCGTATTTTAGACTCATAAAAGCATAAATGAATGAATTTAGAGAATCTACTTTTGACCTTTATCATGTAATTCTCCTGCGCGATGATTTTCGTGGCCTTAGAGCTTCTACGTGTCCATTTCTTTGCCCGACACTTCCTCTGCCGATAGTGCATGAGAATGAGTCCATAGCAACTAACAATAATGCTGCTGGGAAGAAAGATGCAGAAGATTGTCACCAAGGTTATGTAGGACTGATTGTTATGCCACTGGAGCGTGCAGGAGGTTCCATAAGGCTCCACGCTGTACCCTCCCCATCCGGTCACCGGAATAATGGCCCAAATAAAGGCGTATACGTAGGTTCCGATGATGATGAGGCAAGTCGTTTTCTTCTTCAGGATATCTGCACAGAGAAGAATGTGTTGTGCATAAACTTAGAATACGGTATATAAAAAGATGTATATCGGGCTGGTCTCATGCTTATATAATTTATAGCCTTACACCATTTGTACAGGCTATTATTTGTACTCATATATTCTATTTATTACTGAATATAAAAACATGAATTTTATTTATGTGACATGTCACATCGTATAAGACAGTATTGTAATAAACAAGTTATAATCATGAATTCGATTTGCAACTGACATCATAGTACACACAACAATGATGTAAGCACATAAATAGGATATGCAATACACGAAAACATTTACTGCTTGATTAACCAATTCCAAAAAGGGTTGTAAGGAATATATTATAGGTTCTACTGATATATGAGAAAGCAAAATATAAACAGAATTATCGCTGAGAGATTAGGAGATTCATACAATAAAAGGTTAAACGAGTACAGATTTTTATGCAGTAACAACCAAAATTTGTATAAATTTTACACTGGCATTTTGAACCATACATAAAAGGATCATAGTTTGGAAAATCAGAGAACATGGATAAGCTAGACTTAACGGTCAAACTTATGATGAACCCGATAAAGCGGGATACAAAATTAATTATAGAAACTTTTGTTTGAAAAAATAAACTTACATAATAGACGTGAAAATGATAATGTCAGAAACACTTTCGCCGCTGGATGTACCAAAATTGGACAGGAAAAAAGCGAAACTGCCGTTTAGATATTTGAAATGAGTGAACTAAACATTTATCGTTGCACACAGACACTAACAGCCGTTCAGCGGAAACTCAGATATAGCTTGGATTCAATGAATTAATAACAGATAAGCTGATATTTATACCACTCTAGGTCTTAAAATATATAATAGAAAGAACGTGAACCCAATAATGTAAGTAAAATTAACAAAAATGTATGTCCAACTCCAAATGAAAATTTAAAATGCACTTACAACATTGTGCGTTAATTTAAAAATAATCAAATATCCTGTCACAAGTCAAAAAAGTATACAATATTCCGAATGAATTCCAATATTCTTGAATGCCCTCGTATAATACAATGATGCAATAATCCAGAATGTCTTTGAATGAATTCTCAAAATTCCAAATTAATGTTTTATTGCAGAAATCAATGAGCATTCAACAATTCCATTGATTATAAATAAATAAATAATTCCTCCCCAATCATATCTGATTTCAACAACACAGCTGCAAATTCTGATCGATATAGATTCCAACAGACTGACAAATCTGAAAGTAATTATTTCTTTATCAATCCGTATATATACAGATTTTAATTTTACAAATAAATGTACTAGAATGTAAAGCACTCCAACGGAAAACCTATTAGAATTGTAAACAAGACTGCCTTGAATTAAAATGCTTTGTAGGCATTCTGTTGTTATGGATATTTAGCTTGTATTTTGTGATTGAACTTTGTCCATAACTGAGGGTAGGAGTTTGAACCTACCTGTCTTTTTCTAAACAACATATTACATAGTAATTTTTGTACATAATCATAGATTATATTTTAAGATAATTATTTTACTTGTCGGTAAACATGTTTCTTTGGATGTGAATTCAGGACATTTTTCCCGTCCGGAATTCCAGGATTGTCTGATGTCACCTTTTTACTTTTTAAAAATTTAAGTAAAATACCTGACCTTAGGATGTTATACAAATGAACATTTGACCCACATCCTGGTCCTCTTATTTTGTCTTATGTTTTATATTAAAGTTGTTTACCTCAGAATTATTTATTCCTATCCTAACACCTTACTTGTCTTTTAGCTTTTAGTTGTGTTCAGATTTAATTTGATACCAAGTTTTTAAAATTATTAATTGGAATTGACAAGTGTTCATTAAATCTTTGGGACAATATCACTATTTTAGGATTATTATGAATTCGTTTAGAGACATGTTGGATTATATTATTGTGATACTTCAGGACTGTTAGCACATCAAGATAATTTCAGGCCAATGGTACATCAGCACATTCAAAGTTAGAATATATTTAGAACACCGTTGAAATTCATTCAGAATACTCTACACTTTTGGACTTGTGACAGAACTGTTAGGACTGTTTGGAATGTAATGAACAATACTGTGATTTCTCTTCAAATTGTCACTTTGTATGTTAGAGAAATAAATTATTTGTTTAATTTAATCAACGTGTCAGATTTCCCTCTTTTCTGTTACTTAGTTTAAGACCACAGAGTGGTAACGCTCTTTAGAACTAACAATCGTGGACAAAAGTTAATCACAGAATATAAATTAAATATACATAAAATATAAATGTAAACTAGGAAGATAATAAGCTTTTCTCTGTCCTTTGAAATTAATATTAAATATCCCCTCCAATACTCAGAAAGCATCACGATACCTTTTGGACATGTACAAAAATTGGTTTGACAGTATCCAATTGTCCCAGAAAACCATCCAGAAAATGAATATCTCGGCAATTTTGTATGACATATTGGGAAAAAGGAGACTGTTCCTGATGAAAATTACATTAAACCTTTCTGGAGTTCGACTGTCAAATGAACAACTCAACCTAAATACCCACCAAGCCTTATCGTTTTCAAAAGGCACAGCCTGTGGAAAGCACAGATCTATCTAAATACTCACTCTACCTAAATACCCATCATTCCTTACCGTTGACGAAAAGAATAGCGTTGGAACGTACAACTCATCATAAATACGCACAGGCCTTGCCGATGAGAACGACACAGTCTATGGAAAGAACAGATAAATTAAAATACCCACCAGTCCATACACCTTAAGAATGGCATAGCTTGTGCAAAGCACAGCTTAATCTAAACCTCCTCTAGACCTTATCGCTTAGGAAAGGCACAGCCTGTGGAAAGCACAGTGCCATCCAAATACCTACCAAGCATTACAGTTTTTTTTTTAAAACAAGGCACCGCCTGTGAAAAGCACAGCTCAACATAAATACCCACCAGGCCTTGCGAAGAGAAAGGTACAGCTTGTGGAGAGCATAACTAAATTGAAGTACCCGTCAGACCTTACCTTTGAAGAAATGCTAAGCTTGTGGAAAGCACAGCTTGATCTAAAGCTCCACCATGACCTTACCGTTTACGAAAGGCAAAGCCTGTATAAAGCACGGTTCACTCCAAATACCCACCAAGAATTACGGTTAAAGAAAGGCACAGCCTTTGTAAAGCACGGTTCACTCCAAATACCCACTAAGCATTACGGTTAAAGAAAGGCACAGCCTGTGTAAAGCACGGTTGAATCCAAATATGCACCAAGCATTACGGTTAAATAAAGGCACAGCCTGTGAAAAGCACAGCTCAACCCAAATACCCACAAACAATTGCCGTTCACGAAAGACACAGATTGTGGAAACACAGCTCAACCTAAATACCCATGAGGCCTTGCCGTTGAGAAAGGAACAGGCTCTGGAAAGGACAGCTCCTTCTAAATACCCGCCAGGCCTTACCGTTGATGAAAGACACATCCTGTGGAAACCACAGCTTATTCTAAATACCAGCCAGGCCTTACCGTTTAAGAAAGAATCAGCGTGTGGAAACCACATCTCAACCTAAGTACCCACTCAACATCAATACCCATCAGGCCTTACCGTTGTCGAAAAGCACAGCTTTGGAAAGTAAAATTCAGTCTAAATAATCTATGGGTAAAGCTTTAAGCAAAGGCAACTAAATGTTTCATTTTTTCCTTTGAAAGTTTTGAAATGATTTTTTTTTCTTATCATGTGGTTTGATATCTCTATACACAGAACTAAAACACCTGGGAAGATGAGACCACCTTTTTGACGTCAGCCCAAAATTAAAGTTATCTGTGTACAGTAATCCATAATTTAAATTAATTACTTATCTGTCTTGCATTATTCCACAAATCAAAACATCCTTGTTTGCATGCATTCTATAAAGCGAGACTTATTTATATTTTAAGCGAACAACATACTGTCGTGTAATATAAACATAATGCCGTGTAATATAAACATAATGCCGTGTAATATAATATATATGGTTTTAAATCATCATCAAGAACAATATTGTCCTCATATTACAAAGAGTACAAGTAAGTAGAGTCTGAATCATTACCATATCATCAGCCATAACAACTAAGGAATCTGTACGCAGCATTTGTTAGGTTGTATGTCCATAAATCGATTGTTCCGTCTTGATAATTAAGGTGCGGAATGTTAAAAGTGTTCGATTTCTGCACACTAACTTAGAGAGAAAAAAAGTCAATGAAATATTATGTATATCGCATAGTACTAAAAATTATTGATGGATTTACCAAAATGCGGTTTGCAAATATGGATGTACCTCACGATGCTCATCGTGGTCAGGGTAGTGATACTGACGAGTCCGAAGTAAAATCCCAGAAATCCGTAAACGGTGCATCCTAAAAAGATAATATATGCACTTTGATTTGATGACCATTACTTTTTCTAGAAGTTAGTAGTGAATATGTTTTATTTTCAAAACACAATGTTACGAAACATACATGTGATACAAGCAGAGAATACGCGAAACAAAGTTTTCCAATATAAAGTTTCTGATGAGCGCTATCATTACTTCAATTAATAATGCAAAGAATAGGTATATAAATTGGAAAGTCTACAAAGTGTCTGGGTCATGACCAACTAAATGTTTGTAACCAAAATAATGAGGGTGTTGTACAGTTATGAACAATAATGAAATACTTATACTTTCATTATAAATCTCTCTGGCAACAACAACATATAAAACAACCAGAGAAAGATAATATTGCTTAAAAATAAATTTGCTCAATGTTTGAAAGTACTTGTAAATAAATGCACAATGAACAACATGAATATTAATAATAATAATAATAATAATAATAATAATTTTTCTGCCGATCTTTTGCATTTGTTCTAAATGTTATCTTACGCACTATTTAAAATGATTGCTAAATTGCTTGAATTCAGTACATTATTTGTGATTGTTTTAAAATTAAATCATTCATTCATTTATTTGAATTCATATATTTATTTTCAGTGCCCATATTTATGTGCCGCCAAACCATTACCACAACCATATAGCCCCTTTTTATTACTCATGTCCAATGGTTGATTTTATTTAAATAGTTATAATCCAGTAACAAATTCAATTTCTTTTAAAGCAATGCAAAATATTTTTGGAATATATCAAAAATACAAAATTGTGTTTCTTATTTTAATTGATAATTAACCTGTTGGTTAATTAAGGATTTACATACTCGTAAAGTTGGAACTACCGTCCTTACAGGCTTGCTTCCGTAGCTCAAGGATGATTAGCAATCGTTCTCTTAGGCAATGTTTAATTTGTAAAAAATACTTTGAATGGCATCTAAAAAAATCAACGAATATTTATATTGCACCCTCACTAGGGACCGGACGATGTGCTGTCAAAACCGAATTGATGAATGCAAATGCAGGAATGGGAAGCGAATTGCATTGGTGGACGCGAGTGGTCAAGCCACCCACAAAATGTATTAGACAAAACACCCACAAAATGTATTAGACAAAACAAGTATTGTCAGGTGGCAAAAATTTTAAGAAGTATCCGATCTCGCACACCTTTGAGGATAGAAAAGTCTGAGATTATCAGTATTTTTGTACCGGCTAAGGATCCTAATCAAAGAAAGGATTCTAATAGTGGATAATAATTCTCTGCATTTTGTTTCTGAGTAAGGCATGTTTAAAAATTGATGGAAAAGTTGTACAACATGTCAATGCTGCTCACACGGCTGATGCCCGGGTTGGATTTGTCATCAATAGTATTATGGTGTTTATTTACCAGTACAGATTATTTTAGCGATGAAAAGGAAATAGAACCACTGAGTAACGTCTACATTGCCTCAACAATTCTCTGACTCGCTAGATTCAGTGATGATTATGCAAGATCCGCCAGTCTATGATTTTTCTACAAGCAAAACTCGGACTCTGCTGGAAACATCAGAAGCGCTTAAGAAGATGCGCAAAAGCTCTCTTTAGCTGCTAACAATAAATATCACAACTGTAGATTTACTCAGCATCGATGAAAACTACAAGGAAACGCATTAGCATTTTCGTTTGTGATTCATCTCAGTCTTATGTACGGCTTTCCAGAGAGGTTCGCAAGGCTTCTCCTAAAGTCAGACACATTCACATTATAACTTAAACCCATCAAAAATGATGATGCTTGGTAGCAAGGAGGTGCTGCAGGCGAAGTTATGCTGTTGAAATTAGCATTGTGTATGCCTGTGATAATTCCTTCGGTAAAAAAACACAAACACGTTTGTTGCTGTTTATGAGCTCTTGAAGCACAACATGCGTATCACATCACAAGGTTACTACAAACTCGTATGAAGGCAATGTTCATCAGTTATCATGACAGAAAAACACCACAGCCAAATACGGTCATCATCATCATCAGTCTCTTGATCTAGTGTGGTCGTCGAGGTGCTGTGCTGCTGAACATCTGAAAAGTTCCCTTCACTTGTCTCGATCATGTGTCAATGCCTATGTCTCCGCAAAACTTTTCATGGTCCATTTTGTGATATTGTCAGTTGACTTTTTTTATCTGTCTACCTCTCCTTCTGCCACCCTGGACGCTGCCCTGCATGACTCTTGTGGATAGACTGTTGGCTCTAGTGACATGGCTATACCATTTCAGCTTTCTCTTTTTGACGGTGGTGAGGTCTTCATATTGGCCTAATTTTCGCCTGATGGTGTCACGCACTTCTTCATTTGTGATGTGGTCCATGTAAAAGATGCCAAGGATAGTTCTGTAGCATCTCATTTCAAGTGCCTGGATTCTTCGTTGTAATTCTGCTGTCAGGGTCCAGGCCTCACAAAAAGATTGAGATGACTAGTGCTCGCAATAGTCTGATTTTAATTTTCAAACAGGTATTCTTGTCTATCCAGGTGGGTCTTAGCTTTGACATAGCTGCCGTTGTTTGTGCTGCTATTGACAAAATTGCTGCTCTTGATCCCTCTTCGGTGATTATGGAACCAAGATATTTTAACTGGCCCACTGTTTCCAGTTCCTGTCCTCTGACTTTAATCTTGGCTGAGATTTGTTTGCCACTATTTGTCATCAGCTTTGTCTTCTCAGCGCCTAACTCTATGTCAAATCTGGAAGATGTTTCATCCAGGTTCTTCACTAAGGTGGCAAGCTCGTCTTCATTGCCTGCCAGCCCATCAATGTCGTCTGAAAAGCGGAGGTTGGTGATGTTACGCCCTCCAGTGCTGACTGTCCCACAGTTTTCCAGGGGTTCGCTCATGATGCGCTCTTCGTAGATGTTGAAAAGCATGGGTGACAGGAGACAGCCTTGACGTACATTGACTGTTGTCTGGAACCAGTCCCCCACAGACCCTTGAGCAATTACTGCACTGGTAGTCTTGGCGAATAGCTGCTTGATGGTATTAGTCAACTTTTGACCCATATTGATATTCTTCACTCTGTCAAAGGCCTTTTCGAAATCTATGAACACATCATAGATGTCTTGTTGATTTTGCGAGTACTTTTCACACAGAACCCTGAAACTGAATATTTGTTCTGTTGTGCTTCTTCCCCTCCGAAACCCGGCCTGTTCTTCAGCGATTATTTCTTCTGCTTGTGGTTTCAATCTGTTCAAGATGATCTTCAGCATCACCTTACTAGCATGGCTGATCAAACTGATAGTTCTGTAATTTTTGCACAGCTGGAGATTGCCTTTTGTGGAAATGTTATAATCAGTGGCTGGGTCCACTGTGTTGGCCATTCACCTGTCTGCCAGATTTTGTTGCAGATTTTTGTTAGTAGCTCTATCACTGATCCCCCCCCCCCCCCCCACATTATTGATAAGTTCAGCTGGGATGTTGTCTACTCCAGCTGCCTTCCCATTCTTCAGTGCTGTTATTGCTGACTCCACTTCTTCTTTGAGAATGGGGAAGTCATCATCATTTGAGGAGTCTGGAACTTCAAGCACCTCTGTGTCTCCTGTGGACTGATGGTTATAGAGTTCTTTGCAATACTCAGTCCATCTTTCTGCAATGTCACTCGCTTCTGTGAGGCATTTTCCATTTTCGTCGTGAATGGTACTTATTCTTGGTTGCTTCTGCCTGGTGAGGTCTTTCATAATTTGGAATGTCTTTTTGCTGTTATTCTTTGTCAAACTGCTCACTATTTCTGTGCACTTTTGTCCAATCCAATTTTCTTTTTCTTTCTTTAAGTTTATTCTGATATTCTTGTTTATTTCTCGGTACTCCATTGCCCCTATTTTGTGTCTGGTGTTTTTGAGGTCTCTTCGAGCATCACACAACTTCAGAATCTCTTCAGTAACCCGGGGTTTTTCTTTTTGTGATGGAAGCCAATGATGTCCTTGGCAGATGCTGCCATGACTGTGTTGAAAGTGTATGTCATCACGTTAACATCACCATCCATCACAATACGGTATCGGTTTACAAAACATGTATTCATAGTGTTTCGTACTATAACTCAGGCGCGCTGTGGACAGTAGGCGATATGATTGTTATTTGACCAGCTAGAAGTGTCAGACGTTTCTTTGCATTTACAAGATGATCAGGACCATGCGACGAAAGATTCTGCACCTCACACCAAATCGTGTCTCACGTGCATATCACAAGCTGTGGCCGTTCGTGGACCGGACTCAAAACGTTGACACAGGTCTGCATATTTTCCAGAAAGATTTCTCCACTTTGTTCCCATGTTATTCTATTTCCTTGGAACACCTTGACCTGTCAGACAGTCAGTGGTCAACATTCATTTACATGCACATGTAACTGAGATCCCCGTCTGCGGTTATAGATGCATTATGGTAGACCTCTCTGATGAGATATTATTGTTGGGGAGTCAAGGGGTCGAACAGGGGTTATTGATGCACCTGTGCGAAACCTGTAATTGTTATAGTTGTTGTAATTGAACAGCAAAATCTTAAATAAGCCGATTAAGTTGTTTTGGTTTCAACCACACAGCAACAATTCCATTTAACTATGTCCAAGAAAGCCGCCATGTGACCCGCAATCGTTTCCTAATTCGATCGTAATTGACTTAATGGGGGCAAACAAAAGAACACCTCGGTGACATTAAAAAAATCCAGGTCAGAGATGGCCCAAAGGCAACATACCTGTGGAATATTTTCATTCGTCGAAGTCATTCCAGCATTGTTGGTAACGGATCCCACTCATGTGTTATGGGCTCTCGAAACTGCATCCCGAATGGTTCTGAAAAGGGTGACTGGAGGTCGCATAGCATCTCGTAAACGAACATAAAAGGAAACGGTCTTCGACAACCTAGGACTCGCAGAAATCTTTCCGAGGTATTCGACTACACGGTACCACTGGCATCACTTGATGTTATTGATTATTCAACCCAAGACAGTTGACGATAACCACTACTGAATAACTGACTCCGACGGACGTTGTTAAACTCTGCTAGACCGCCTGATCTTGTTGTTAAAGCGTCCCCTGCACTTGAGAGTTCTCCAACACCACATACGCTTGTTGATGTTACCTTGTCACTTAGAAAGTACGCTTAATAGTGTATTAACATTTACGGACGTTACTCAACCCGACTAGGAGTAAATGTGGATCTGAGTAGGTTTGGTACCAAAGCCGATTATCCGGAGTTTACCAGCCGGGTTGTTGCTGAATTGCTGACGTCATCCCGGGCGAGCTTGCGATTTCCAAATCAAGCTTGGAAATTAAAAACGTCTAACATATACATTCAAGTTGTTGTCGTAAGGCTTTGAGGTGCCGTCGTAATAAAAAAAAATCCTGAATGAAACAATTAAATTGGGAATATAAGAGACTTTGACGTGTCGGCATGTCGGTTGCATAAATCAAAAACCTTTGTTGACGACGTCGTTCATGCCGCGATAAAACAATTTGTCGATGAATAGATAGCTAAAAAGACCTGTATTGACGTTATAGAGGTATATCAACGGATAATTAACCTGCAAAGGAGAGAAGAAATAACGTTATGACAAGTTGTTACTTTCGTTGATACAGACGAAAATTATTTAAATAATCCTGAATCTCATGTCTTTAAGGTTATCGAAACTGGATCGTACTGGTTCATGTTATTCTGATCTAGAGGTGAGTCTGGTGCCATAGCAATATTGGTAAATGATAGCTACTTATTGTTATATCACAAACACATACCGTTATGGATGCCCTGATTCAAAACGTTCTCACTTTCTCGGTACCAAAATTATTAGTTGTCGGAGATGAAATTTCAGTTGGAAAGACTCAACATACATCTGTAACGGTACTTAATTGTCCGTGGTATTTGAGTTAATACACATACCTAATGGGTTTTAAACGCGATTATGATGTTGCAGAATTTGGGAAGGGCGTGTTGGGCCATCTGACAGCGGATACTATTATTGATAGCAAATTATGTTCCACTTGTCAACGAATACAAGCTTTGGAGCGATGTTACATTACCCTGGTAAACACTCAAAATGAATCTGGGCAAGATAGAAACAGACCTTTGAAACACCCAGATGTGTCACTGCCAACTTGAGCCCAGCTTGGAGCAAAGTATAGTATTAGCAAGTGTAAACACCATACAAAATGAGACGACAACGAAGGGCTTGAAATGAGCCAAAGACTATTTATAAAGTGATGAGTTGAAATCCACCGCCAAATTCACCCAGGTTACATTCCTCAGCAAATGTATTAAACCAGCATTGACTCGGCTAAGAAGAGAAAGATCTCGACTGTTGGTCAACATGGACATTCTTGTCCGTTAAACAGTTCTTGGACAAAAACGATCATTAGAAACGTAGTGTCAAACCCCTGGAACGCACAAGTGCCAGAGATTTAAATATTCCTCTGCAATTATTTTCGATGATTGAATGACGGTTGTACAAGTGACGAAAAGTGCTTGGATGGAAGTGGGCACAATTTTTTGAGCGGTACAAGGCCAGCTTTTTGAGCATTTAGTCTCTGTGAGGACAATATTAATAGAAAAACCATAATAGACCATCAAAGTAAACTACTTGAGAAAATGGTAGAATCAAACCAACAAATGGAAGATAAAATTACCAAAAGAACAGCATTACTCATGCACTACAAACGCGCCTGCATCATCGAAGATTCTATTCTGGAATTCTGAACACAGCAACTATCATAGGTACACAAATCGGATGTTTGGTCAGCAGCAAACGATGACGCAATGTGCGGTGGTAAAATAATCTCGTTGCGGCTGTATTGACGAATAAACGTCTATTAGGAACTTCTCGTGGAGGCACAATACAGTCTCAATATGATCATTAAATTATTCTGGATATTCTTCGAGAAAAAAAGACTTAACATGGCTGATATCGAGATGACGTCAAGAGCATATACAGAGTCGAGGCGTTACGCATGACCCATATCAGGTGATTCAACCCAGTAGTGTATTGGCCTGACTGTATCACATAGTATAGTAACATAGCTAATGGACGCCCACGGAGAGAAGCTTACCACGGGTTCGCGCACTTACGTAAATTATGCAATTCCGTGTGATTCGAGGTAAAGTCAGTGGGTACAGAAAGCTTTGACCTCTCATTAAGAAAACTCCAAAAGCTTCATGATGATTCTGCTTCTGACGTATTTTAAGTACATCCACATAAAGGCTGCGATGCACCGTTGTAAGGCATATGTAACCGCCATAAATAAATACCTATGCAACTGCTAAGAAGTCACAAGGGAGGCAACTATAATATGATCGAAGATAGCGGAATAGGAAAACTGATCACTCAATCTACTCCTTCCGATGGTAATGGCGCCATCGAAGAATTTGATGTAAACAGACTACCATGTTTTAGCATGTATTGAATGAGGTCTCAAATGGTGTTGAAATAGTTCGTGCGTGAAACGAATTATGTACTTTCTGGTACATTTAAAGACGCTGACCTGAAAAATTTAATTACCTAAAGATGCAGATATGCTCTGCGGCATAGATAATTGTGTAAAAACATTGCAAAATAGGATACGCTTCTTCAGTTTTGTAATGAAGATTTTATAGCACTGAGAATGAAAGTTTTGAAAGCCAGAATGGTATGATAAAACGAAGGGTATTGAAGGGTGATCAAACTTTCAGTATTTTTCTATACTACACGGCTTTGTACTGCACGACACGTTTGCCGAAAAATAGTATAATGTATTAGGAATTATATTTTTGTCTCCGTTAACTTTACACTTTCAGAATCGTACGATAATGCACTCACGTGCACGTCACATGTGCCCAATAGTGTATTAGGAACTACTTCGTAAACAAATCATGTACACTTATGTAACAGACGCTTTAAGTTTTGGTTGATTAAATTTGTTTCTGAATGAGCTAAAGCAGATGTTTCATGGACTGCCACATATCAGCTGCATAGCCACATACCGGATGCAATCATGTAGAATTGGCACAGATAAATCCAGTCCATAATCACGAAATTTAGTAGAATCGACAAAAATACCAAAATCTATTCATTCCAGACCAAATGGAAAAGTTGTTGCAATGCGCATTCATTCACAGTATGACTCTTCATTTCAATTTTAAGTGGACCAAACCGCCATTTTCTTTCAAAAATGATGTCTAGCGCGCGACTAAGTTCAAATGTATCTGGGCGGAGTTATGTGCGCATTAATAATGTTGTAGTTGTGTACTGGTGAATCTGCGCTTCTGTATTCAGTTTGGAATAAAACATAAATTCGGTTACTTTGTTTCTTGTAGTGTATTTTGTTAATATGATTAAGCCTTGTGTTGAATAAGAAAATGAGCATATAATAAAAAGGTTACTGCATTTGTCATACAGTATATCTATTCGAAAAACTCGTTCTTATTTTCCCATACAAACGTAGTAACCTATAACTGCTTTGTAAACAAAGCATGTACACTCATGTACTAGACACTTTAGATTTTGATTGGCTAGATTTGAATGCGAATGAACTAAACAAACTGTTTCATCCATTTGAATGTAGAGATGTTAATATCAACGATTTGGCAGAGTTCACTGAATCACAAACAAAACTTACAAACAAGCAGACGAATGAACGGGATATTCGCAATATCAATAACAAACGTGAGAGATGCAGTAATAGAGAATACCATACTCTTCAATGAAAGAATTATTTAGGAGAAATATTCGTTACTTTTCGCAAATAGAATGGTTCAGAATATTACCAGTGCTCTAGGGTCTGGTCTATACATGTAGCATAGAGAAGCATATCGAGGCCAAATCTATCGCATATATCAGAGACGTACTATTTTGCAAGTCAGTCAAAACACTGAATTCCAGAAAGAAAAAAAAAACATACAACTGAAGGTTTTGGTAAGGAACTAAGGCTTCACAGCCAATAAGCCAAGACAAACACGATGCTGACTATTTTGATACAATGTTACCTAGCGATAGAAGACATGCACTGTATGATGCAGGTCATAGCTGGGGTCCCTGCAACAGAGAGCATGCAAGTGACAGGGCATAAATATGTCTTATTTAGCGTGTAATAAGAATGGTAATAAATATCCTTGCATATTTGGATCTTGAATGTCCTCAAAATGTACATACTTAGTTCTGCAAATCCAAATGACATTACCCATACCATGGAAAACCGGATACACTCCGAAATTGTACTGTAATTTCGACTACATTTCCAAATGAAATCACACTGTCCTTACTGCACTGAACAAATCCAATAAATCCAACCCATCATGAGCATAAAAGCAAAATGGTGTAGGATTAACAGGAAAACAAAATCCATCCATTCCATACCAAATGAAAACTTTTTTGGTGTTTTTTAAATGCGCAGTCATTCACAATATGACGAAATTTCAATTTTAAGTAGACTAAAACGAGATTGTTTTAGAAACTAAATTCGAACGCGCAAGTTCCGAGGTCGCCGAGTAGTGCTATGTACATATTAATAATGTTATTATGTATTGGTGAATCTACGGTTCTGTATTAATTTTGTAAATTCAGTTCCTTTATTTCTGTATGAGTATGCAATAAGACGGCTACTCCATTTGTATGGGAACATGAACTCGTATTTTCGGATTAATACTTCACTCCCAAGGTCGTGGAGTTGTTCGGTTTTTTGGGGGGATATCTCTCTCTCTCTCTCTCTCTCTCTCTCTCTCTCTCTCTCTCTCTCTCTCTCTCTCTCTCTCTCTCTCTTACCATTGTTCCCGAAGGCCCACATGTGCTGGAATGCTGACGTAATACTGAGTGGATATGCGACACAGGGTAAGATAATGTCACTGACAGCCAGGTTTAGTATGTAGTAATCGTTGCAAGTAAGTATCGACCGCTTCCGGTAAAAGATGTACAATGCAAGCCCGTTCAAACCAATGGCCAGCAGACCTATGTAGACAACACTATGGCATTAGCACTGGGTAACCTGCTGTCTATTTCTACAGTCTATCTAGCTATATATACCGAACCAACAAAAAAAATTTAAATCCAGTTACCAATATAATAATACTTAAAACAACAACAATAAATTAGTCAAATAAGATATCATTCGGTCAAATATATCTATCTTGTAAGATTTATTCTTATGTTCAACTTTGACTTGAAAAGAATGCTTTCCTTAACCCGCAGAATAACAACACGATTTCTCTTTTTGGCAAATCTGTGCTTTGCGCTATGTTCCTGTCGTGTGTGCTTGCGACATACAAAATTCATGCTTATTGGTTGTCTTTTGTTGTTGTTGTTGTTGTTGTTGTTGTAGGGTTTAACGCCATTTTTCAGCACAAGATAGGCTATACATGGCGGCCAGTATTAATGGTGGAGGATGAACCCAGGAAATCCTCGGAAAGAACCACCGACCCTCGAGAAGCTACTGGCAAGCTTTCTCACATACCCACACTGGCGGAATCCGAGACTCGAACCTACGCAGACAGAGGTGAGATGGCAGTGATCCGTAACGGAGAGCGCTTTAGACCACTCGGCCACTCGGGGCCCCGTTGTCTTTTGTAGAATTTGAATATTGATTTCTATACAAACTTAATGTCCTTCAAATATTATGGTTTGTTGATAGCAACCGAATGTTCACGATGCACTTGATGGATTTCAAACGGTCTCGTTGGACCGATTTTATAATGTTATTTTATCTTACTACTACTACTAGTACTAATACTACTACTACTACTACTACTAATAATAATAATAATAATAATAATAATAAACACTTTCTAAAGAGTCTTAACAGATTACTATTCACTAATAGGTCATATAATGAAACTCAAAAGCAAACAGGAAGTAGAGTCAAACAATTACCTAACTTAATGAAAAGGTATAGTAATTACGTTTTAACTACCTATTATGACAAGATATGCGCCGATCAGATTGTCCTCCCATAGTTCTAGAGTAGAGAGGAATTTCTCCTCGCCTGCACTTTGTGTCGCCGTCCTCAATGTTGTCCGATTGGATGTCCCCAGGACTAATAACACGCTGCTGTTCAGTCGCATAGCCAGGCCTGACGTCGTCATGAACATAGCAAGTTCTCATTCCTCAAAAAAAATAATTCACAGTTTTACTACATGGGCAAGACCAGTGTATACTCCTGCTTACAGTAGGCGGAAACATTCGGTTTAACAGGGTCTTATCGTTCATCTTGCCCTATAATGTTCCAAGTGTGTCATTACAGAAAGTCAAAAAATTAATGTGAGTAAAAATTGGGAATAAATGTTAACATGCTATTTGCAATAAATTTCGAAGTATAAAACTGAGTCAATCTCTTCTTAGAATGAGCCAAATAGAGTCAGTCTCCTCTTCGAATGAGCCAAACAGAGTCAATCTCTTCTTTGAATGAGCCAAACGGTTTCCGTTCGACTGAATGCCAGTGACGACATACTTATATTAATTATGAATGATATAATTAATATCCATGTATGTATGTATGTATGTATCTATGTACGCACGTATGTATGTGCATGTATGTATGTATGTATGTATGCATGTATGTGTCTGCACTTTATTCTTCAATAATTGCTTAATAAACCTACATTTGTTTCATTTCCTCGACATGGGGAGGATGAAGTGTTTGTCAACGGCCCTGTATATCGAGGAAAGACAAATGTTTAAAATCACTGAAAAAAAAGAAAATAGACGTTAATCAATACCATTTTGTTACAACTGTACAATACCATTTTGTTACAACTGTACAATCCATTTTGTTACAACTGTACAATACCATCTTGTTACAACTGTACAATACCATTTTGTTACAACTGTACAATCCATTTTGTTACAACTGTTCAATACCATTTTGTTACAACTGTACAATCCATTTTGTTACAACTGTATAATACCATTTTGTTACAACTGTACAATGCCATTTTGTTACAACTGTACAATACCATCTTGTTACAACTGTACAATACCATTTTGTTACAACTGTACAATCCATTTTGTTACAACTGTACAATATCATTTTGTTACAACTGTAGAATCCATTTTGTTACAACTGTACAATCCATTTTGTTACAACTGTATAATACCATTTTGTTACAACTGTACAATACCATTTTGTTACAACTGTACAATACCATTTTGATAATATTTATATGATAAAGCTAGTGTTCTACTACTTTTGAAGTTGTTTGTACGTATTTGTATCGTGCAAGCATCATGCCTATTTGTCAGATCTATTTGTATTTTAGGGGACAAAAACAGAAAAATAACAGTAAATATGTATTATTAGGATGTTGAAATTTTTTGCAATAATTTCTAATGAGAAATTCGAGGAGATGATAATCCTCCCCCCCCCCCCCATCCCCCACCCGCGCGAATTTTGATCTGCGAGGTAGTTCTTAAATCAAATGTCAAAAATGGTCAAATTGGGACATAATCTCATCTTAAGAAAATATACCAAACACAAACACTAACATATACACATATAAGCTGAAAAACAGATTTGCCTCCACTGTAACAACATCATTATGAATTTAGAATGGATAAGCAATAATATTAATTGCAGTCATACTTACAACGAAATGGGATTTACCATTATTGGTCATGTTAATGGTAGAGTATACATGTTTGACTTCGAGAAATTAAAGTTGTTTGGGCCCCGTCAAACCCCTTTCTATGAGGAAAAGATTAAACTTCTTTAATGTGGCTATTCGCAATAAAGTTGTTTTCTTCCCATATCTTTCAAAAAAATGTCCTCTTGGGGAAACTTTTGGAACACCTTTCATTCTGTTCATATGCTTAAATCAGAGAGAGTAAATCCTGTATGTATCTCTCTTTCTCTAGTTGACGTATTTCACTTATTGCACTTATTACACTTATTACACTCATTACACTCATTACACTCATTACACTTACTACACTTATTACACTTATTGCACTTATTACACTTATTACTCATACAGCAATAGCATCACGAGTATTTAATTGCAGATTTCCGTTTTCAGGTTTCATTATAAAATTACATAACCTTTCCATATATTGCACTCATATTTATGTCTCGACCCATGAAACGAAACAACTGGTTCTATGCTGCCCATTCATCGTTCTGGTTGTCACGCGTAAACAAGCTATCAAAAACTACTACGACGTCAGATAAAACCAGACTGGATGTTTCTCCACCTTTGAGTGGGTTCAAACACCCAATTTGGTTCCGGTAAATGACTTTATTTTTGAATTCTTTGCACACACTTTATACATATTTGGAAAAACCTTGTCAGCAACATTAATAAAAAAAGTACTTCAGGCTGACAGATGGATATGAAAGGCATGTTTATATCATATTGAACAAGGCCGATTAGACTTTCATGGCCTTTTTTTAATTTTTCATATTTTACAGATTTGTTAACATTTTAGTACCTAGAATTGTCTAGCTGAAACCTTGTAAGAAAGATTAAGCTGAAATCACTTGAGATATACAAAATTTAATTTATTAGGCATATTTGTGATATAAAGATAATCTGAACAGAATTTCAAGACTTTATAGCAATTTGTTAAATTTCTTTAAACGTTACTTGATTGGACGAAAACCTTGTTTGCTTTTGCATTGCAAGCAAGGTTTCAAGAAACTATTTATCCAAACCAGGCCAGATCAGATATTTAAACATACTGAGTAGGTCCTAAGAACTGTTTAGGTTCTGGTTACTATTTCTCAATGTTTTATTTTTCACACCTATTCAAACATAAGAATGAGACTTAGGTTTAAAGAAAAAACATTGCTTGCTTGGTTAACTGACAATCACTTAAAGCAGGCAAATAAAATGAAGTCTGCCTAGATTCATTGCAATGTGCTCCAATTCTCGTGGAATATAACTGTACCATCACCATTTTCTATGACTGTTTCCTAAACTGAAGCTTGCAGTGACTTCTCATGCCACTGTGACTGTGTAAAGTTTGAACAGAGTGCCGTTACAGAAACAAAATGTGCAAAGCATCCATTGTTTCTTCCCTTTGATCTCTCTGTGACCACGTGATAGTGCACATTATATATGCCCCTATGAAAAATCACACGTTTATGTTCATTGTCTTCAGTTTGTGGTACGGGTGGTGATAAATGCACAAAATAAAAGAAACTTGCTAGTAAGTAAACATTGTATGTGCTACAATAACGAATAACTGAAATGTAGCACTTTCAACGTGTGGACAGATTATTGTCAATAGATAAATTAGTCAGAACCGAATTTCGCATGAAACGCTCTAAAGCTGCGTTCTTATTTTTAACACATCCTTCAGCTTAACTACTAAAACACTGAGCGATGTAGCATTTTGATCAAACGTTTCACTTGTCGTTTTCTCCAATAATTATTTTAATATATCAGTACATAGAAGATCCGAAATCATCCACACATCCGCCATTATATTTACATTAGATATAGTGTACGTATCCATTCGTTTGTAGGAAAGGTCAAGGTTGACAAATGTTCATATCTGTTGTAATTATATGTAGCAGAACGACAGGGGACCAGTCGAACTAATGATATAAGAATAGAATTGGGCTTGCACTTTAATCATTTTTGATCATAAACTTCATTACTTTTATTTGTTTAAACGTAGAAGCTATTCGAATAACATATACTTTAATCGGTGCCTTTTTATCTATTAATATGAGTATAAACAGTGTTATAAATAGTCACAGTGCATGATTTTCGATCGACAAGTGAGATCCTAGTTTTCATTCCCTTCGATCCAGTTGTTTTCGATACTTACCATATCGAGCTTGTATTCCTTAAAGGTGTCACAATGAGTCCAAATTGGTGCTAAACATGAAAATTTGAATATGTGAATTAAACATCGATGATAAATTCATTACACTAATCGAAATGAAACTTCAGATGTCACAGTCACTGCTTGTAGCTGAAGAGAAGTGCCCTCCATTATGTTTTGATTTATAATTGTTACATGTATCACAGTATACTCTATATGGAAGGTTTGCTAATGTACGGACAAAGGGTATATATTTAGTTAATTCGGTGAATTTAAACAAATACACTCAAAATATAAACATAGAGGAAAACGCCCACAACCAATTAAAAGTGTGTTACCTAATACTTGGGGCCCCGAGTGGCCGAGTGGTCTAAAGCGCTCATCGTTCCGGATCACTGCCATCTCACCTCTGTCTGCGTGGGTTCGAGTCCAAGGCTCGGCTAGCGTGGGTATGTGGGAAAGCCTGCCAGTTGCTTCTCGTGGGTCGGTGGTTCTTCCCGGGGTTTTCCAGGGTTCTTCCTCCACCAGTTATACTGGCCGCCATGTATAGCCTATCTTGTGCTGAAAAATGGCGTTAAACCCGAGAACAACAAAAACCTAATACTTAGTGGATGACAGACACGTTAAGACAGTTACACTCTTCCACATGAGATGGATTGATTGATTGGTTGTATTTTAACGTTACATGTATAATCTTTTTAAAATTATAAAAAGTCTCATATCGACCAGTGATATAAAAACCAAATAATTGAAATTAAAACGATAAGATGGTAAAGGTGAAAAATAAAGTTTCCCGATCAACGGGAGATGTAAATGGTGTATGTTAATGAAGAGTGATGAAAAGATATTGAAAAAATGGACGATATATATATATATATATATATATATATATATATATATATATATATATATATATATATATATATATATATATATATATTGCATAAAACTGCTCCAGGTGATAGCATAAAAGTTAGAGCTTAGAGCAAATGTTCACTGCTTTCAGGAACTCTATAATACGAGTGATGTTTATTTGTATCAAAAAGTGCCTTCATGTCATGCACATTGTAATACTGATTGGGCGTGGGTTGCGGGTCGAAATGCTTTATCATAAAGTGCTTAACAATGAATGCTTCATTGGAAGAAACGCACTATGGTGGGTCTTCACCTTTTAGTATGTGAGAGATGGTTAAATAAATATGACCAATTCGAATTCTTGCAATGACTACCTCCTCCCTACGCATGATTCTGTAGGAAGGTATCCATTCTCCTAGGGTTGGCTTGATGACGTGAAATTTATTTTTCACTGCATCATTCCATGATGCCTGCCACTTCTGACGTAAAGTCTCTTTGGTACAAGGTTTAAAATCAGTATACGGTATTTTAAAATCAAATGGTTCATGAGATAGGGCCATTTTAGCAGCGCGATCTGCTTTTGCATTACCTTTAATACCAACATGGCTAGGTAACCAGCAGCATACGATATTGTGGGAGGTACTTAGAAGTTTTGACCAGAACATTGGTCAACAAAGGGTTTTCCAGTTTCATATTGTGTAGTGACTGAAGTACTGATAGGGAGTCCACGGGAGCTAGACCCTTAAGCTTAATTCCATCACCGTCCATTTTGTCTTGCCACAAAAGACCTTTGCTGAGATTTTAATCTCGTGCTAAACTTTATATTCATCTCCATTGTTCATATCGAGTAAAATATAACTTGTCCAACATTGGCTTTAAAATTTATAACATATGGAATGTTGAGAGTTTACATTCTTATCCTACTCCATAACATAGACTACCATGACGCAAACCACAACTGGTTCTTGCATTTGCACAAACCCTCGGAGTGAAAAATACCTGTGTCATGTATTAGGTATTTCCAAAAAGTCATTAAATTTGTATAATTCTGCCAGGAACCTATGGGTGGGGTGACATTGATTACTTTAAAAATACGGTCAAAATAACTTATTTGATTTAAAAAAAAACAAGATTTCGCAGTATAATTCCGATAGGTCCATCAAGTTGGTATTTTAAGAAGAACAAATATTAGCAACAAAATCGTATACAAAAGGCGAAAACCAAGTGTTCTCTGAGACAATATTTTCGTTTGAAGAAGACAAGTAACAGAAAGAAATATGAGCAAAAATGTTTAATTACATCCCATCATTACATATTTGATCATGTGTCTTCAGAAATAGTTGCAAGTGAATGCATGTATTTCACATAGAGATCAGATAAAAATTATCGTTAACACCGTTATCACCACATACCCAAATAAGTCTACAAATGTTCCACCATACAAAATTCAATGATCTATGTTCACATCAAAAAAGAAATTCTATCAGCTTACCTTTCTTCCTTGATGCCGAGAACCAGAAATCTGCTAAGTCTCGTAGTTATAACATTTTTTTCAGGCAGACATTGCCGGTTGGAATAAAACTTTCATTTTGTCGTGCTACAGATGTGACATTATGCAATCCGTATTCAGTCCTTAAATCGTCTGACTCCTACTCTACTTATCGATCATTCAATGCTGATACGCCCCTGTTTGACTTGACATTCTGATGAATCGTGGCATTTAATACATGGGACATGGCAGAATTGTGTTCTTCTTACAAAAAATTCTAAATTCGATAGTTGCTATTTTGGCGTCAAGGGTGTACCACTATTGTCAGTCGACGGCAAATTTGCAGTACCAGTGAATATTCTCTTATCAGGCTATGACATAAAGCAAACAAACAAAGTGAAATTAATATACACAAATGTATTGACTTCAAGGAGCCAAGACCTATGCAATCTGATCTTTTTTATAAATATAAATATATATATATATATATATATATTCCAGAATAAGATAAACTTAGTGCGCGGTAGGGCGCGGTAGGTCGATCTATTCAATCCCTTTATATTCAGCCTCAGATTGTTACACTGTCCAGTCTTATAGAGATAAGAGAATATGAACGTGAAACATTTGAAAGCACAATTTTAAACAATCCGTGAAAATTTCCAAACTGTACTGACTTTAATTTGATATTATCTCGCAATGTTTCATCTTATCTATTACTATTATTCTGTGTCTGACACTGATCCGTGTACTTTTAAGGACTTTTGAGTATGAAACCTGCCTATTGTTTGCGTTGTGTATTGTTTTCGAGTATGAATCCCGCTCAAGAATTGTGCTATATATATATATATATATATATATATATATATATATATATATATATATATATATATATATACATGCTCAATATGTGTCCTGTACACCTGCTCAAGATTTGTGTGTATTGGTTTTCTGTCTACCTGCTCAAGATGTGTGTTGTATTGTTCCCGTGTACGAAATCTGCCCAAGGTTTGTGCTGGGTATACTTTTGCTTTGTGTTGTTGTTTTTTTTTTTTGTATACGTTTATTCGAGAAATTAATTAGGAATTGATTATGAAAAGCAAACTGCGCATGGTCATTGTATGGTACTGTTCTTGCAACGTTTTCTTCTGTTCTGGCCGCTTTACTCTCATTTTGGTTAATCGCCAAATAGGATTTGCATTCCATGTTTTGCAAGTATTCTAATCAAAAGACACGAGTGTGGTGAAGAAACTAAGACATGCGCTTTTTTGCTATTGTCGACCCAAGCATATTCGAGTAATTGTTGACCCAAACATATCTGAGTAATTGTTGACCTAAACATATTTGAGTAATTGTCGACCCAAACATATTTTAGTAATTGTTGACCCAAACATATTCGAGTAATTGTTGACCCAAACATATTCGAGTAATTGTCGACCCAAACATATTTGAGTAATTGTCGACCCAAACATATTTGAGTAATTGTCGACCCAAACATATTTGAGTAATTGTTGACCCAAACATAATCGAGTAATTGTCAACCCAAATATATTTGAGTAATTGTTGACCCAAACATAATCGAGTAATTGTCGACCCAAATATATTCGAGTAATTGTCGACCCAAACATAATCGAGTAATTGTCGACCCAAACATATTCGAGTAATTGTCGACCCAAACATATTCGAGTAATAGGATATAACTATGCCCTAAATGATGGAACAATATAATATAATAAAATTGATGAACAAAGTTTGCAAAAGATTCAAAACTATGGATGGAGAATTGTATTAATTAAATATTTAATATTTGTATCATTTACCCAGGTATATAATTTAACGGAATAGATTATTATGTATATCTGTAATTTGTTTTAACTCCTGGTAAATGATTGTATCTAATTTTTATAATTTTTTAATCACGGCTGTAAATAGCGCAGAATATATTTAGTTAGTTTTGCCCACGTGACCTGAGTGTAAGACCATTATATTGCATAGGATCTATAAATAGATGCTTACGTTTCTTTATAAAATTAATAATAATAATCATAATAATAAGACTTAATGGTGCTTTTGGATTATTACTCGTTAACTGATGGGGTTTCAATGTTCCTAGAAGAATTCAGGAACTTTTTCTTTGGCTGGGCTAGGTCACAGGTAATTTCAACGCATAATGAGTAGTGTGATCTGTCATGTGGATTCGTAATATTAGGTCTATATAAGAGGGGAACTGAGCAATCAGACTGATTCCGATTTTGTAGTCATTTTCATTTCTTGTGTTCCTTTTGTAAGTCTGCAGACGTATTTTATGCTGCACTTATATACTATTCGAGAGGAAAAACATTTGTTTCGACTGTACAATGGAAATAGAAAGTGCTCATATCTTGTACTATAATAATAATCTGAAACTGTTGTGAATAATTCGAAAGAGTTCTGGACGACGCCATCTTGAAAACGTCACAATTCTTGGCGGACTAGTACATTTGAAATTTTCAATCATTTAGGACTTTCATAGAACTTGGTAAGGATTATTCTGGATTCGCATCATAATACTACAAGTCCCACTCCCATTTACATTTATGACTTCTAAAATTTAGTTCTTTGGTACGTTTTACAAAAGTGGACGGTTTTGCTTCTCTTTGTTATTTAGTTTGTGACCATAGAATCGTAACAGAAATTGGGGCTTGTCCGGGTTATGAATTTCTGAGAAATTAAAATTGTTTTGAAACATCATTTTCTTTTAGAATTTTCTTAGTTCCTATTCTTTTAATTTTATGTAGTGAAACTGACAAGCTTTCACGCTGTCGTCAAAAGTGGAAAACGTTATTTTAAATCCTGGCCAGGAACGGTTAGAGTCCTTGAAAGAATATGAACTGCTCCAACGTGCCAGACGGAGGCAAAGTCATCTACTTTAAGCCAAGAAATAAAAAAATAATTGTTGTTTCAAAATTTATTAAGGAATATTTTGGATAAAAGTGTTTGGGGTTTGATTATTAAGTCTGAATCTGGCTCTAATTTGCAAGTTATGGAATTGAAATTGAAACATAAAAATACAATAAAGTTAAGAACGATTGAGCTTGAACAAAAAGTAAGAGAGAGAGACAAATTCAAAAAGAAGAAAGAGAAATGTGAATGCAAGAAAAACAACGAGATACAACTTGTAAAAAAGAAAGAGAGATACGAATGAAATTGTAAATGCAAAGAGAAAAGAAAGAAAGGAATTTCAAAATAGATTAAAAGAATTAGAACTGACGAGTATAAGGTACACGATTAAGGAAAGTTCAGCTTTTGATGTTACAATAATTATTAGATTATTACCCTTTTTAGTAGAGACAAAATGTAGAACAATATTTTAATCATTTTGAAAAAATAGCCGTGAATTACAAATGGTCAAGAGAGCACTGGATTTTGTTACTACAAAGTGTACTTAGTGGCAAAGGTCGTGAAGTTTATACTTCACTGTCAGTAGAAGCAAGTACTGATTTTAGTTTGGTCGAGTAATGTATTTTGAATTAGTACCGGAGGCAGATCAACAGAGGTCTCGGAACTGAAAAATGACAATAGCCAAAAACATTTGCCAAGAACAAAAGAACACCAATTTGATAGATGATGCGCTTCTGAAAAGATTGAGAAAGATTATGACAAACGTAGGCAACTCATATTAGTCGAAGAGTTCAAGAACTGCGTCCATAGTGACATTAAAATTTACCGTGATAAACGCAATATAGGTACTTATAGATACAGGTGACGAATATTCCGTGGCTCACAACGTTGTATTTGTCAATAAATTGTTCTCCCAGCAGAAGGAAACAAAATTAGTCTCAAGAGAATACTTATAAATTTCAATATGGTTCAGCTAATAAGAATACAACGTCTGATACGACTGATCAGAAATCCTTATCACTTCATACGCGTACATATTGCAAAAAATTATGAGACGTTATTTCTGGTTGCTTTAAGGTTAAAAAGTAAGCAACATAATAAACACAGGGCAGTTTCAAATGCTCTAGTTTTTCATAGGTCAATGTCATGATCATGCACTGGAAACAATATATTCGTGGGGTCAAACAAACTTAAGTCTGATTCTGTTATGGAAAATTATGAACCATTGATGTCGAAGGGTTTTATAAAAGTACTGGTGATTCAACCAATCCTATCTCTAGTAAATTATCATTGGACAAGGGAGCTTCTCGGAGTCTTTTTTCTGATTCTGAGCAATCAAAATGATATTTATCATTATGATCCTCTTGTAACTATATATTCTCTTATTTCTAATCAGGGTGACATATTTTGACGAACAAAAAAAAAACAATCTGAGATCTAATGTTTATTTCAAAATGCTATTAGAGAACCTGACACCGCAAATGTACCAACTTGCTTTTTTGTCAAAAATGGGGTCTTATGAGAAAAAGAAGACCACCTGAGGTACCCGCCCAAACTTACCACAAGGTCATACATAATTTGTATTGACCGGAAATTATAAATAGCATTTCTAAGTATCTTAGGTCTTGCTTTAGTTGTCAAATTGCCAGTTTTAGTTCTTTTGAACTATCTCTTGGACACTCTATCCGTGGACCATTAGAGTCGTTAAAAGAAAAACTTCATTTAACAGAGAATCCCGACATTAATCTTTAAGATTATCGTTTGATTGTGAAATTGTAAGATTTATTCTCTGTATAGGCACTCACAAAATACAGTTAAGACAGATCAAAAATGTAATGGTAAGAACATTTCAATAAGATGATAATGTTTTGTCTCTCTTGTCAATACTACAAAATCTTCCTAGTTTTGGATATTTTGGTCCTTACAAAGTTAAATAAAAAGTTATTTAAAATTATCAAAACACTCCTGGGAGACAGAAACAGAAAACAAAAATCCTTTACCAGTTATGTAAATAGGTTTATGGTGTATGTCAGTCAGGATAGTTGTGTCTATCATTCATTAAATTTAGTCGTTCCTGTCCCACACAGTAACGATTTAAATGAAAACACACAACCAGTTTTCAACATTCTGAAATATTTAAGAATCTCGTTAATAAACATTCACAAATATATCCACAGGAAATAAAGTTAAAGCATTGGATATATGAATATGTGTACTTATTCCCAGATGTTCCAACTCGAACAAAAAGAAATCTACCATGATGTTGAAATTGTAGATTCCAAGCCTGTAAAACAACACCTTGACAGGATGAATCCTTTAAAGTAGGAATGTCTGAAAAAGGAAATTGAACTATTTGTTGGAGTATGACATTATTGAACCAAACAAACGAAACTGAAGTTCGTCATGTTTTCTTGTGCAGAAACCAAATAATTATTTCAGTATGTGCACTGATTACATAAATATGAACAGTGTCAACGAAACAGACTTGTTTCCATTTCCAAGAATTGATGACTTTGCTGAAAGAATTGGAAAAGCAAAATATGGCATCAAGTTTTACCTGTTAAAAAAAGTCTGGCAGTGTCCAGTTAAGGATAGATTAAACGAAAGTTTGATTTTTGCAATTCCAGATGAACTCTACCAATAAAATTGGTACCATTTTATATGAAAGATTCTACCCTCTGGATTTTAATGGCTAATAAACATCGTAGCATCTGTTTATTTGCGGATTAATTTCTCATAAGCTGATGGGGTTTTGACGTTTATACAAGAATTTAGTAACTTCCCATTCATTAGGTCACATAAATATGCAAGTTCGACGGAAATGAGAAGTGTGATCTGTGCTATGGAACACTTACTATCGCATGTGCCTCTGTGGTTTGTTGTGTTAAACTGTTTGAACTGTGCCTACTCGATAATACATACCTAAATTAAAAACCTTTCTTATGGAAGATTTCACAGGTTGTAATTGTCCACAGTGTCGAGAAAATAAATATATTCCACTTTGATCATATTAGTTTAACATAAACCTAGCCATTTCTATGCGCATTATCTATCCTAATGCAATCGAATGATCGTGACCAATGGTGTCTACAGGGTTTTCACGAGATACTTTCCTCCCCATATATATCATTAAGTTTTCTCACACGGCTATCACATAAAGCATAAAGGAAAACAACTCTTGTACATATAACCTCATAATTGGTGCAAACATGGATACGTGACATATTGCTTAAATAATTGGTATGTTAACATACGTCCATCATCAAAATAAGAAACTGTACTAAATACTAACATGAAATAGAAGTTAAGGTCAGTTGCTGCACTTTTTGCGCTAAAGTCTTTGATTTTAGTAGGTACCAAGGGTGTTATCTGTAATGATATTATGAATAATACTAAAACAAGATTATAAGATTAAGCTACCAATATAAATGCCTTTATAAATGAACACTGATATATACATGACTGAAAAGAGTTAAAATAAGCTTACTTAGATGGGTTTATCTGGGATTTTTATGGAGTGAAACATAAATAGAAAAATGTTCATATGATTTAAATGAAGATAACGATATTTACAGTCTTTAAGGAGATTAGGAATGGTAAGATCACTTGTTATTAAATGGCACATATCTTGAAATCCTAAAAAAAACAATATCAATATACCCGCACTGCATACTCCATTTTAAATATATCTTATTGTTTCACGAGTAAATCAAAACTGAAGTACAAAAAGTATTTTGTCACACAATTGCACATGACAAAATTAAAGGTCGTGAAACCTATACATTTTCTTCCAACTGTCTAATTCGCTTCCCATATATGAATGACATGGCATGAATAAAAAGCAAACTGTGTTATTTCTGTGAAGTTTTACCATTTATCAGTTGCTTTCCTACACAACAAGTACATAAATAAAATCTTACTCCATTTCGGAACCATTTCATACGTGTAAGTTAATATGCAACCATTATCGGTTGAAAGCATGTATTTTCACAGATTTTCTTCAAAACGCTCTAAGAATACTGTTAACATATTATATCGAGATTTTTGTATTGGCATTAAATAATGATTTGAACATCAGATTAATCTGCCTAATCCGTCTAACCGATTCCTAAATAGTAAGACAATAATTTTTAGGATATAGAAGAAAGTACTTGATTATAAATAACTGAGCATATACATGGGAAAAATTCTTTAATGTAATGCATTGTTGTTGGGTTTTTTATTTGTTTTTTTCCATCCATAAAATGTGCAAGAATTGTTTTATAAACATAATATGAAACCATTATTTAGTACATGATTGTAGGCACCTGTGTGCTGTCACTAAATTATACGAACTAGCAAATTCGTTAATTAAACCAATGCAGAAGAATTATTCTGTATTCTGTATTAACAAGGTAAACTAAAATATGCCTCGTGATTTCGTCCTTCTATTTTTCAGATGACCATGACATCAGTAACTTATTAGGTTTCTGTGAGTACGTGAGTGGCTAATCAGGCCATTATGTGTCCTCAACTGTATGAGGGACACTGCATACGAGATGCCGCTTGGGGTCAATAGAGCACCTGCTAACAGTTCTAACATATAAGCTGCGCGCATGTGCACCGCCTGTGCAATTCTTCTCAGGTCAAAGTATGTAGCTCCAATATTCTGTGAGACTGTGCTAGATTGAGCGAGTCTATTTGAGATCTTCCCGAGACTCATGGTCAATGATAAAATATTTCAATAATGAATTGACGGAATCTATGAAGATTTTCTTCTGATCAACCTGATATAGTATTCCCTCCTTCAGCTCACCATACAGAAATATTTCTGTATGGTGAGCTGAAGGAGAGAAAAGAGAGACAACAAACAGGATACATGTTGCAATTGTCAAAAGAAATGACACTGGTGTTGAAAGTGCCTTAGGAAAAGAGAGGACAAGCAAAAGATGCAAGAGGAAGAAAAGGATATGCCTTTAGAAGATGAAGAATCCATTCCCGACCAGATTTCCAATAAATGCAAATCAAGAGAAGAAACAGAATAAGAACCCGTACCAGCTAAACAATTCAGAAGAGAGACAAACGGTGAATGACGATGACAATGGACTTTAATGATATGTTGTGACATGTTGTCACTTGTTGTGACATGTTCGTTGTGATTTCAAACAAAGGAACATATCAGAAAGAGAAAAGTGCCTCTGTCTTGATGCTTTAAACTTTGGATAAACACTCACGCACTCACACATGCACACCATTCAATCAAAGGGAGAGAAACAAATTGGGATATTGAATATGGATTATTGGATCGTATGTTTGTAAGATTTAGTTTCCTTTTTTTTAAACTCTATGCTATAAAGATTCTGAATTTGGACACCTATTACACGTGTATGAAAAGTGCTATAAATTGTATTGGTTTTATCCAAACAACAACTGTCACATCCCTATCTGTACTTCTGTTTGATAATGACTAGATATACTTAACATCTTCCAAAGCTGAAATGTCTACAAGCCATAGAAAGTTATGTGACATTAATTTTGAAACTTGCACAGACTCTCCACTTTATATCGGATTTTTGCCATTTTCCAATGCACACCTACTTGCAACTTTACAAGAATTCTTTACTTCATATAAACTCCAAATTCACTAGTTTAAAAAAGATTGGTGTATCCCTTGTCTCTATCTATGTGTGTATGTCAAAATATCTAAGTGAGAAACATTTTGTCTTTTTCAAAGTGCGAACCAAAACAAACTGTTATAGTTCAGTATTTCGTGTGCTAGAAAGATAGTACAGCACACCATCGAATGATAGGATTTAGGATTTTCGATAGTGTGTATAGATTGTTTGATGGCATAGTTGATAGAATGTTTGTTAGACTGCATGTAGTTTGTTTGAACCTTCCCGCTTTAGAATGACATATAATGTGTGGAGGCTAAAAATATTTTTTGATTGGGGTGTGGGGACTTGAATGGGTATAGATAGTGTAAGGGATATAATGTTTCTTGGATTTCATTTTCTCGGTATCAACCTCCCCGTTTAGTCTGATATTGGTGTATCGAGACTCCACAAAAAGTTGGTGTTGGATTTTATATGTGGTGAGCTATATTGTTATCAAAACACAGGTTGCTGGATTGTGTGTATGATGTGTTGGACTGACATCAAAAAGTTGGCACTGGATAGTATATGTGTTCAAAATGTATAAACAGTGTTACCTTTATCCTTCTCGTTTGTCCCCATAAACACTTCTGTCCCTAGCACACAATCTGTCCCATAAACCCTTTTGCTCCATAAACCCCTTCTTCCCCATAAAACTATCTGTCCATAAACCCATTCGCATGTTAACACTATGGACCACTTTAACATAGAATTTGTCTTATTGCCCCAAGTGGCTCATCTTCCCCCAGTCGGATCATTGGACTTCTAGTGCATGTTAAGCACTGACAACATTGACGAGCTTACGAGAATAAATCTTGTTTGTCTTGATATAAAGAAGTTTACCCGAAGCCAGGAGCCAGAAAATGGATGGGAAATCGAAACAAAATATGTATCAAGAAAAACATGTATTGATTTCACCTAACGGATGAACTTTGAGTGAGCGAATTTATCATAGGGCTACATCGTGATCGCTAATACGAACACTGTGTAAATGTTTCCTTAAAGAACACAACTACAGCAAAAACGTTGTTAATGGGTAAAGCAGTTGCAAAAAATAGAGACAAACCTGTTGCTTTCTGCTAACATCTAACGAAACTTACATTTATGAGTGGAAAATACCATTCTGCTGTTTCTACAGTACCTTGCTTGATAATATAAGTGAAAGAATATATGAAGTTAGAGTGTTATCATGCAGGATAGAACATTTTTAATTCGTCACCTACTGACGATTAAACTCAGGAAATGGGTCCAAAGATTACGGTATCCATCTCCTTGCACACACCTGCTACATGCCTCCTGGTTCACAAATAGATGACCACACATCGCAAAGCTCTAATTTGCACGTTTTACCTGCTTGATATGTACATGGTTCCTCGATAAGACATTTCAAGTCGAATATTACTACTTCACGACACACAATCCAAAATACCGGCACTAACATCCATTGCAAAGAATTATGCCTTTCTTAAATTTCTAAATACTTAAAAATGTTCAGATAAGTATTTCTTTTATGAAATTATGGAGGATCCATTTTGCGAAATTCATTCATGTTGTCGTAGAGTCTCATGAATACTCTACATTATCACTTTGCATATAATAATCACAGTTTTTAAATTTTCTGATATTATAAAATGTTATCACTTCATGAGATTCTGATTAGTATAAATAAACTCCATGAAATTCTACCGGAATATTCTCATTGGCTGTGTTAGGTATATTTAATTTGTATTATTTATAGGATTTTCTTAAGGACTGTATGTTATGTATATCTATATCATGTACTTCACCTTGTCCAAAATCAAGTTCACTGTGTCCCTGACCAGAAGACACAGATATATATTTATCGATGGTTAACAATTAAATGCTCATATCATTACTAATGGAGAAACATGTTTATAGTCTTGATTCTGACATTAGACACTTAGTGAATGGAAGTTATCATTAAATGAGTATTTTCAGAAAATGGTAAGTGCGACTTAAGTCAAGTAAAGTATATAATTTTTTATCTAATAATTACTCATTCCTGCCTTAATATCTGAAGCAGAGTAACTTTTAATGTTGTGTTCAGTTTTCCATTTGGGTGGATTTAGTTCTTCAAATTATTATTTACTGGAATTACCAATCGCTCAATAATATTCTTGAACACGAACATTAATTTTGAATTATAGTGAATTCAGACAAGAACATTTTGGATTTTAATATCATGATACATCAATAACCTCTTGTTTCATCATTACATTCCATTCCGTGACACATTAACATATTCGAGATTACAAACACAACAACAAATTCACGATTGAAACTTAATTGGAATACCACTGGAACTCAACTGGAACTTCATACATTTGGACTTGTAATTGAACTGTTTGGACTATTTGGGATTTAGTTTTAAAAAACTGTAAGTTCTTTTTAAATTTTCACTTTGTATTTGTTTAATTTTTAAAACAATTGCCGGTTTTCGCTTTTTGTGTTACTTAGTCAAAGGCTAATGAGTCTTAACAGCCGATTGGCTACGACCGTGGGAATTTTCCTTAACCCGTCTTCTGGATTTTTTTTTTTTTTTTCTATAAGTTTACATACCTTGTAGAAACAAGAAATATCACTCCGGTTTTGGAAATCTGAATAAATTTTTATGAGAGTTGTCTCTGCTTAAGAATCTCACAAGTAATTTGAATTAACTCCAAACAACATAACACCTTCCAGTGTAAAGAAAAAGCCCAAATGAGATTATTTTTCCGAAACAAAGGTTATAGCATATTCTAAAACGGAGTTTCGAAAATCCCCAAGTTGCTAAATCGAAAGGGGGGGGGGTAAATTGATTGTGTTAATATCACGTACGCTTAACATGACCCTGACGAAAACCAATCGTTTTACTCTAATAATTAAAATAGAAATATTGTTTAATCTTAAACCACTTAGTCCCATCATGACCTCGATAACAACCAATCATTTAAAAATAGAACATATTTACGTGGCTACTGCTAATTTGGAATCAAGGTCAGGATCTAGGTCAACACCTGGTGTTTACTAAAACGAACAGTCAAGGTCAAACTATTTTCTGGAAAAAGGATCATCTCCAGTGAATAAATTTTAATTACAATAGCATCTAATGAAAACAAAACAAATGAAAACTGAAAAACAAACAGTTAAGTTAAAATAAATATATATTAAATCAGATAGAATTAAATCAAATAAACATAACAGTATCAAGTGAAAGAATGTTCACTTATATACAGCTTTAAAAACCAGACATGAGGGGTGTATTTATTATACAGTCAATACAATCGTATCTTCGAGAGATACAGTAGTTGTTATGTATATTGAAAAATGTAATGTACCAAAATTTCATATGCATTAACTGAGCATAATCCATACAAGTTTGTCTCTTGTTGAAAATACTTAATTGGCTACACTTTTTATTATCACTTCCACGTATGTGATTGCGTTTTAGTGGGCTAGCTTTTGAAAATAAAACGGCGTTGTGTAAAACAAAAAAAGAGCCTTTTGCACCGTGTACTGCAGCACAGACGACAAGTAAGTTCCACGCGATGTAGTGGGTATCAAGGATTATATAACTTGATTGTGGTGACTTCTAACTGAAGCAATAAAACTTAATGCGTCCACTAAAAGGCATGACGTGGACCATCCAGGATAACCATTCTGCCCTGTCTGTGACGGAAATAGTGTGATAAGGAATAAGGTCCACCTTGGAAAAGTGGATTTTCTGTACAATACAATGCATGTCCTGTACATAACACCTCCAGTCATAAAGATAGATAGAAAGATTTATCCAATAAAACTTTGTTTTGCATATTTGTCATAAATACTTATATTGAAATTGCATAGGAATATGTATCATAAATGATACAACATATATACAAAATATAGCAACAGACACTTTAAATGACTGACTAAAATCTGGAGCTGAAAGAATGATAGACACTGGGAATTTAGAGATAGCCTTCACCTTAGCTTCACTAAGTTATATTTAGCTGTTTCCTACATCATGTCCTAAAACTGTAACACAAGCATGGCAAAACTCACTTTCACGTAAATAAATTTTCAAATTTGCTTCACCGAGTCTATCAAAGAACTTTACAATGGTTTCCAAATGTTCTTTCCATGTGTCGTTGTAAATGATGACATCATCGATGTAGCGTCACACGCATCTAGACCAGATGTACCAAGATTAATAGTATTTACAAACACCAATTTTAATTTTCAGGATTGGGTGATCAAATATTTATTTCTATTTTGTTATCAGTTTGATATCACCTTTAGTTGTGACATGTGTAAGTGGGGATGTAAATCAAGATAATTTTTATAAACAAAGTCTTCATTCTTGTTTTAATTTCAGTCTGTGAAAGCATAACTTGTCTTCAGACATAATTTGAGATGAATCGTTTAGTTATATTGTTCATTATAATTACAAAGACCGTATTGATTTTTCGGGGGCTGACAATTTTGGGATTACTGAGGACTAATTCAAACATTCAAACATATTCTGGATTGTGATACATCAAGACTGTTGTTACATCAAACATTTAAAGACCATTATTATGAAGGTCATAAAAAGCACCCTGCAAAAGTGCCGCATCGTTATAATATGGGACAAGCCTTACCGGGAAAAACCCATAGAATCAAATATTTTGAAACGTGCTGTACTGAGTCAATATAAAATCGGGTAAAACCCATATAACCAAATATTTTAAAAAGTGCTGTACTGAGTCAATATCCAATCGGGAAAAACCCATACAATCAAATATTTTAAAACGTGCTGTACTGAATCAATATCCAATCGGGTATAGCAAAACTCGTTTCTGATAAACGCAATTGCAAATGGACGTCAAAATATAGCAGATTGTTAATTAGTAACCCTCCAACGAGAAGTATTCACTTTTAACGGTCAGTACAGTGAAAGCAAAATATTGCTAGTTGAAGGGGTAATCTGCTGGAAAATTGTGAATTGTGAATTTACATTATTACTTATCAATTTCCATATTGTTACAGTATAAAAAGATTGTGAAACGTCACATTATTATATTCATACATTTCAAGAACAAAGCCATTGTGTATCTACACAGCAAAAGTATTATACGCACACATACAGAAGACTCTCGTGTGAATGAAGAGCATAAAAGTCGCCAAGCGTCACACACTTTCGATTATAATATGTACTGCGCAATAAGAAAGTAAATTAAGTAAAAATTAACTTAGGCAAACAAATTTGCTAACACGTGAGAAGAAATCACGTGACATGAAAACATTTAAAGCACTGAGCACACATTTATTAAGGGCCAACTTTAATCTGAACATAAGGGAAGCACTAAACAATGGGTAGACGTAAGTCTTAATTTTAATATTAATCGAAGGTCGCATGTTGACCCAATAATGCACTCTCATCGTAGTACATGGTCACTTCTGATTACAATACGACTGTGTCTCCTACGCGAATGCTTGTGACTACGACTAGGTTCAATCTTTTTGGGGTTTTTTTTGTTTTTTGTTTTTTTTTTTGGGGGGGGGGGGCAATTTCAAGAAGGTATATTTTTACCCAAAACTATGAAAAGAACACATGAAACGTCATACAATGTTTCTTCAATGATACTGGCAAGTACAGAAATTTATTTCATCCAGAGCTGTTACCAAAATATGTTGTTAACTACCTCATTGCCCATGCATAAACAAATCCCTAAATGTTCCACCATAAAACGTGAAATACTCGATGTACATATCGAAAATTAAATGCTATCAGCTTACTTTTACTTCTTAATAAAGCCTATGGCAAGAGATCCGCTTTTTAACGTTGTTACAATTTTTTAAACTGACGCTCCGGGTGAAATAAACTTCTTTTTTATCTGTGTATATCCTATGAAACACAAGAGACCATACGCGGTCTCTGGATGAAGGTCTAGAATCAAATGGGTCCTGTACGAAAAGTATCTATCATACGGAAGCTATTATCTGCTGTTCGTTAATCCTTATGAATCAGGGGAAGCCAGATTCAATAAACATAGTGTTTACATCTTACAATCATGACATAGGTCAGGTAGGCAAAGATTCCTACCCTCAATTACGGACAAAAATTAAGCACACAATATAGACGTAGATAAAACCGAATAAAGGATTAATCAATTTTATTTTCATTTCAAATAAACAAACGTAAAGGTGCTCAAAATCAGTTTTAAGATTTTAAAAAATTGAGTGAACATAAAAGATAGTTGATTCAGGTAGATCATTCTATAGACATAATGTGTCAGAAAAATATACAAACTACCAACATAAGAATCAACTTCCTTGTGTAATTGTTGTGAATTTGAAAGTATCTTCAACTAATTAAAGGTCGTAAATAAAATAGCGATCTTTTAAAAAACTTAAAAATTGCTAAATATATTCGATCAGGATATATTAAAGCGGTAGATAAAGATAAATAATCTCAAAAATTTCATTAAAGCATTCTACAAGTATTTACGTGAAAACACGCGTTACGTTATGAAGAAACTAGACCAAGTAGCGCTGATAGTAGATCTATACAGAAGAAGATACAAAAATTTTAATTCAACCAAAGTGTGTTAATTATGTGAAAATAATCTTCCATGAGATGAAGATAAACTAACTTAACTAGAAAGTGTGTGTGTGTGTGTGTGTGTGTGTGTGTGTGTGTGTGTGTGTGTGTGTGTGATTTGGATTTTTAACCCAGCTTTAACAATGTTTCAGTCATATCGCTTCGATGTCTGCAATTTGGCACTTTATTGTGATGTTTAGCACTAGGGGCGTCATGCCGCAGACATATAGCATGATGTCCCACCCAGTCACATTATCCTGACACCAGGCCGACCAGTTCTAATACTAACCTCTTAATACTGAGCGCCAAGCGAGGCATCTGTTAGTACCATTTTGTAAGTCTTTAGCATGACTCGACCGGGGATCGAACCCACGACCTCCTGCATCCGAGGCGAACGCTCTAACCACTAGGCCACCAGAGCGGTCACCAACTAGAAAGTAAGGAGTTCGTACGCAGTTTGACTTATCAGAATTAAAAATACATACCATTGTTCATAATTTATAAGGTCGTGTTTGTTGTGTATTAATAATAGTGTTCGTAAAGGATGATCCTGAAGGTAATGTCATAAATGATGAAACGTAATTAATTTAGTCAATAATTCATCATTCATAGTTTCAGAAAATATATTGCAAGAAGGAGAACTAGATTTTTACCTAATTATAGGCTTATGGGTGATATGTTAAATTAATTTGCAAAATTTGAAAATGAAAATAAGTTCTTAAGCATCGAAAAAGGGAGACAAAGTGTTTAAGAAAGTGCATTGACCCACATACATATAACAGTGACTCTAATGGGTTCAAAGGAAATAAATTGTCACCGATATACAAATTTAATGTAATCATAGAGGTGAAGGGATAAAAGCTGCTATCAATTATAAAATATGCAATGGAGCATTTGAAATTAAAATATCTCGGTGACCTTCACGCCTGTGTTACCAAAATTACTTTAATATTGTGTGCTTTGTTTGAAAATTAAAACGGTCTGCGTGCAGAATTATAAACTGAATACAACTCATTATTATAGTGTACGGGGATTAGCTCGTAATGCTTAATTAAAGTTAACAGGAGAAGAATTAGAGCTATGGACTGATTATAACATACTTGCATTGATGGAAAATTACTGTATTAGATTCATCATAATAGTGGATAAATGGATTTTACTACAACAAGCTAATATTTATGGTGGTAATATTTCATAATTAACGAGAGACAGATTCAGTATGCCTTTTCATTAGCAAACGAAAACATTGCACATTACGTAAAGTCGAGATAAACGGTATATTACGTAAAGTCGAAATAAACGGTATACAAATACAACATGTGTATGGTACTAGAAACATGCTTTATGCTGATAGAAAAGACCAGATAAAGAGAATGGGTTTCAAGACATGTATAATCAAGAATAATTCTGAATCTGATATGTGCAAAGTTTGGTTGTTTAACTAAAGCATAAATTACAAAGAAATCAGTCTGTTGAGATCGTACTAACAAGAGGTACGCATTATTTACTGTGAAAACGGATACATTACACTCATGTAGTCAAAAATGTTATTTAAACGTTACCATTATTTATTTAAGGGGTTTAAGTTCCCTCTACAACTTTACAATCAAAAGGGTACGCGAAGGCCATTCAAGCTTTTCAATCATCTATTCCTTAAAATGCGTATATACGTTAGTTTTCATGAGGACAATTACATTTAATTTCTTACATTTACATTTTTTAAAAACATTTTTTTTAAAAAATTTTAAAAACTAACTTTTTGATGCAGGTCTTTATCAGAGAATTTTGTTTCTCTACTATCAAGCTCACAAATAGTAGTAACATCTATTACTATATGATAACTTTATTTGGCTAGTAACACCTATTACTATATGATAACTTTATTTGGTTAGCAACATCTATACTATATGATAACTTTATTTGGTTAGCGACGCCTATTACTATATGATAACTTTATTTGGCTAGTAACACCTATTACTATATGATAACTTTATTTGGTTAGCAACATCTATACTATATGATAACTTTATTTGGTTAGCAACGCCTATTACTATATGATAACTTTATTTGGTTGGTTGACTTCCTCAGCTACATATACAAGGGTAGTGTGTGTACAAATTGTAAATATTTAAGTTGTTAAATTCTTCGAATTTATATACTGTGTCAAACATAACGTTGGTTCTTCTTTCAACTGTTGCAACAATTTAAACTTTGAGAACAAAACATGTTTGGCATTACTTATATTAATCATTATTTGGTTTATTGCCTAATGGCAAACGATTCTGATTCAATTGATCTCTCTCTTTTCCACACATTATCAGAACTACTTTTTACTGATTTACTTATTCGCGATAAACCAATCCTCATATTTATTCAAGTTGTGTTAGCTAGCACATGCATAATTCTCTATCAAGCGCGGCGGTAGTAGAAAACAAAATTGCATTTCAAAGTTACTTATGATTGAATGAGCCAGTGATTCTGGACTAATCGTATCATGCTTCAGCCAAATATTTCACTATTCGTTATCTAACTTACCAAGTTCTATAACTTAAGGAACGTTTCCTAATGTGACTGTAACCTCAAATAATGTTGTTGCTGTTGTGTGGTTTAACGCCATTTTCAGCACATGATAGGCTATTTCACTTACATAGTTCTTTTTGTAACGTAATGGTATTAATGTTAGCAAGTACCTTGTTGTTCTCGTTAAAACTAATCTGGGTCGAGTCATTTTTTATATTCTATGATCTCGAGATTGTTACCATTCAAATATATTTACAGTTGTTTTCATTTGTTAAAGTTGTGACTGTAATTATTACTTTTCTAAATAATTCTTTACCTCTATACTGCGCCCATATCTAAATGTATCCCTTGTTCAACTGCTGGTGAATATTGTAAAATGCTTGGTATTTCTCTTGGTCAATCGCCCCCTTTTGCAATGCATGCATTCTTTCGAATGTACAATTTTTCTTGTAATAGGTCTCATCCATCTAAATGCATCGTTTCGCTAATTTCTAAATAACTTTTGATCCCATTGGAAAATTTAAAATCTTCTCCGTACAACAAAAACTGTTAAAAGGCAGTAAGTACTCAATGTAATGTTGCATTATAGATTGTGTTGATTTTGCATTTTGTTTATTTTGAAATGTTTTGGCACATTTTACATCGTATGTCCTGATTATCTGGTTGGATAAAGCAATGTTTACCAAGCAATTTCCATTCATATTGAAATAAAGGAATGGTCTCATTCGTTTGGCTTATTTGAATCCACTCCTAATTTGGGAGCAGTAGTTTTAGCTAACAACGGACCTCTCAGCAGTGAAAACAATCCTTCTCGTTCAAAATAACACTTGTTTTCATTACAGCCACTTGAACTGAATACGTTTAAACAGCATTCAGACACAGTAAAAATTATTTTGGGAGCATTCAAACGATCGGTTTTCACATTGGTGTATTTGCTTTTGTTATCACTAACATAACACCATTAATGTATTGCTAAACGTAGAGGAATTGACTTTATTCTATTTTGACGAAGGTGTCCTCGACAATGACGATTCGTGAACTCTTTCTTTTAGACAGATTATGAAGTGTGTAGATGTCACAAACTTCTTAAATAAAGCCACTCGTTTTTATTTATTGTCACAACCTCGTAATAGCTTTATGTCAATATTGCACGAGAAAAAGTTGGCTTTCAAGGGAGAAAATCGAGTGAGGGAGACCCACTAATGCTTTTATCATGCCTGGTTTGTTTTACACGCTTGTCTTTAGGTCCAATATGTCATGTGCTGCTGGCAACAGTCACAGCAGGATAAGGAGGAGAAGCTTTCGTGGCTTTAGTAATGGGTGTCTATTTGCATGGCGTCTCCATCAGATGGGCGTGGAGACCGCCCATTCCGTCTCTTCTTTAAGTTTGGCACAGTGACTGCATCACTGTCAATGGTGAGGCAACACGCAACACCCACCCGAGTTTTAGGGCACAGCATCGCGCCCTTTTGTATCAAACTTTTGGTAGGGTACATCATGCTGACCTTTTTCTCTGTAAGAATGTCCTTGCTTGTTGACGTTTTTGTATAGAATGGTATGCATCCTTCAAATCTATATTCATGATTTAGACAGTGACACCCACACGGTACGGGAATCTATATTCTTGATTTAGACATTGACACCCACAAGGTACGGTGTTGTGACTGGAACGTTGCACATGCTTCTCGTCGACGATCCGATGTACTTATATCCAACAGTTTAGCTACAAACCAATTTCAGACACACTTATTATCTTGTGTGACCCGTAAGATTCCTCGAGAAAGACTTTGTCTTGGTTTGACTTTAATGCTTCTATCAGCATGTAAATATTGATCACTTTACCGAACAATAGCTGAGCTCTGACTTAGTCATTTCCTATCTAGTAATAGGCCTATATGCTTGCAGGCAAAACTGAGAATGGTATCTTAGAGCTATTCTTCAGTCCACGATCCTGAAGATTTTTCTTTCTCATTTTTGGGGAAGATTATATATATATAAATAAATAAATAAATAAATATATATATATATATATATATATATATATATATATATATATATATATATATATATATATATATATATATATATCGTTGTAAAACTAAAGAATGCGATAACAGTGTAATATCTGAGTGTATTTTAAATAGCGGTGAGAGCCACGTAAGCAGTAATGTTTACTTTGGCAAATTCTTTGGTTTCCACAAATTCATCCGCCTTTACGTAATTCGCCCAGTTGAAAAATCGTGTGGTTTAATGAACTTCATACGTTTTCCTACACTGTATGTCAACTGAAAATACCGGCTTGGACCCATCAAGTGTAATGTCTGAAGAATAAAATAGTGTAAATCTACCTTCCCTCCCACAAATAATTTATCATGACTTTAGCAAACCTTGTAGAACTAGATGTGTTTCCAGTTCGATATCTTCTATGGATGACTACCACAGCTTGAATGTTTCCTTTTCTTCGTGTTTTGATTTTAGAAATACATGGACTGTATCCGTCAGGTTGGTACTGTTCAATGATCGGGAAGTGCCAGATTATGTAGATTTTTAACAATCATTTGTCACAATTGAGAGCGACAAAGTTTCACATTCACCCATGCTCCTATCAAGGCATGTTCATCGTCGTTGATTCAGCGGCACTCGTCGTGATAATACACGTGAAACGCGATACAAACATCAGTTTTACGTTGCAACGACAAGGCAACACGGAATGGTACAAGTTCGCATATAATTTATACTAGCGATTATGTTGGAGGCCGATATGTTCTGTCAAAATGCAAGGCGTAAATCGAGAATATTTATAGACTTAAGCCTACATAGAATACCTGTGTATATATATATCTGATTTTCTCCCCCTGCATGTCGTCTGCTTGATACAGCCAGCGTGTAGAATTCGTACGTCTTTCAAAACAAAAAAATTGTTCGAGAGGTTCGATGCCTAAGACGTCTTAGTTTTCAACGGTTCTTTGAAATCCATGTTTTTTCAACGGTTCGTTGAAATCCATGTTTTGTTCTAACTCTTGCCGTATGCGTGCTACCATATTCCCACTATACAGTATCACTGGAACGTCAAAATCATGTATCGTTCCTAAGTTGTTTCGTATAGGCCTTACATTTTCAGCCAGTATATGGATAACTCTGTTCTCTCTCAGAATAGCAACTGTCAAATGTGTACCAGACACACAATAAACTGATACACAATCCGTGGGTTGGCCAAGTCTAATCCATGACCGATAAATGTGTGTGACCATTACAAAAAAATCATAAGGATCACAATATCATGTCATGGAGGAGAGGGGGGTGGGGGGGTGGGGGTGTCATAAAATAACAAATTTGCCGTAATATAATTTTGCATAATACACCATCTTATATCGTTACTCATCTCTAACATCAATTTTGTTTTGTCGACGTGGTTTTCCCCAGAAATTTCAACAGAATAGTCTAATGCAATATCACGTTTTTGTCTGACTGCTTCGTTTATGCTCATTCTATTATCAAAAAGCAAACTGCAGATATGATTCAACTAAGCAGACCCACTATTATTTTTTTATCACATAGAATTTTCTTTTTGTAAAACCGTCAAATTTCGTTTCAGAAGGGTTTGGTACCAGGTAACATCTTTTACGTTATACTTGATTCAATATAGAACTGTGAGGTGTGTGGTGGCTAAAAACTATAAAGTCATGCAGATATTTAATCAAATCAAAATCTGAAGTTGATGCAGTCACATAATCATTTACACAATCGCCCCTACTATAATGGTATGTACACCGATCAATATCATCATATTTTATTATTTGCGCATTAAAACCTGAAGTGTTTGTAAACATCATAAAATTAAAAGACTTATTAAAATGTTCATTATAATGTTTTCCAAAGATATTCCATTTCTGAAATTATGCCGATCTCACAGTAACATCTGTGTGTAGGGTCAATCTAAATTATTGGTAAAATTATACATAGTAGACAGGCCATATGCTTTTCTTCCAGCTATTATGTGGTTGTTCTTTATAATTTGCATTGATACATTAGAAAATAAAAATATAACAAAATGCTGTTCTTTTCTCTTTCCTTTCGCTCGAATTTTTTTTTTTAAATTGTATCTGATGTACTGTTATCCGACCACACAACTGCCATGTGCCAAGTTTTTTTATTAGTACACACGATGTATGTATGGTTCAACGTTCCGATTGACATTTCCTGTCGACGAGGAAGCGCTTAGTGAGCTTATAAATCAGTACCAGTCCAAACATAACGATGAGTTCGACTACAACGGTTTATGGGTGTAATTCTAGCTATGACGCTTGTTCGTAAATGGTTGTAATTATGAAGATTCTTGTTCAAATTTTAATCGGGAAGCAATTCCAAATTTATTGAAACACGAAACTGTAGTGACATGTGCTAAGTTAATCTTGATTGAAGGTCATTCGTCCGTCTATGGCGCTTTTGCATTTTACCTCTGTGAAACCACATGTGCTCGACGCGAGCTTGATGTTGAGACGGAAAAAAAAGCAACAATAGCTTGAAGGAAACAAATCATACAGTGACCAAAATACTCCAGATTACCCTCCATGACCCGTTCTGACATAGGAACCTCTCTATCATACAATATAAGAGAGAAGGTACGTAACTTCCAAATAGTTTGATAGAGAGGGTCCTATGTCAGAACGGGTCATGGGGGTTATCTAAGGTGTTTTTGTCACTTTGTATGATTTTTACGCTAATTCGCATTTTTTTTGTTAAGTGGAAAGAAAATGAAAACGTTCAGTGATTCCTGTCTGGCTGGATAACCTGTAAGCAAAACGCTACAATGTCGAAAGAAGAATCAATAATCCGATGAAGTGTAATGAATAATTTACCTTTTTTAACAGATGTGCATTATGCAGATGTTTCAAGATTAGGTTCCAAAGTTGCAAAAAGAAAGAAATTTTGTTATTTCACGTGGAACACATTTCGTGCACCACGATGTTTCCAGGGAAAATTTGGGCAGCAGTACTACATGAATCAAAATCTAACTTAAATGAAAATGTTCTTGCCTCATTGGGGATGGTATGTGTTTTTATGGTTACTCTCCCATATTGGACGCACAAACGAAAAGCTGACCGATGGAATTTTTTCTCCAAATTAATAATGTTATTTATTGTTGTGTTTTTTTTATCTGTATCTAATCGTGGAGAAAAAATGTGTTACCTAATTGAGGCATGTGCAATGTATATACGTACATTCCATTGTCGACAAGAGTCACCGGTTTTGAAAGTTTATATCCTATCTATGTAGTATTACATATCAAGTAGATCGTTTTCGTTATAGATACAGTGTCAGGACTTGATCCAAGACATGCAGTATCCGGCGGTACGAGTCTCCGCAGAAAGCTGTTTATATATACGATGCTGTCGGGCATTTCTGCGCACCTAAGGCTTCCGTCTCCAATACTGAAGCAAAACTCTTACCGAATTCAACCGATTGACGAAAATAAAATACTGCAATGCTTACCATTTGAAAAGAGGCAAATGTCACCAGAATATTCTGTTCAAAATAATATTAATTTTGGACACATGGGATACCACCCCAGTGTTTTCATGACTCGTGATATGTCGGCATATTCTGCGCACAGCTTTGAAAAGATGTAATATTTATTCATCAGGCTTTAGAAATGAAATACATTACCTTGGACTGTTTCTGTCGGCATTTCAGTCGAGCCATTAGGTCAGGTTTATAGCTAGTCTTACAAAATTCAACGTAACAATGCCAATAAATGGCAAGAGATATTAAGCAAACTAAACCGATCTTGGAAAAAAATTAGTAAAGTTCAACATTTTTTATAAAAAAAGCTGTTTTGTGGAAGAGAAACAATAACGAATAGGATGTAATGTTTTTACAACGTCTTGTTTATGGGGAAGAATTACTAAAGCATTTAGAAATAGACTGTATGCCAGGGAATTTCTTGAGAATGCCGTTCTAGCGGCAAGTTGACACATTGGTTAGCAGACGTAATTGTACGTGTGGGACAACTTCTTGCAAAAGAGGAAACTTGGATTAAGATGCAGAATTTGTTAAGGTATGCATTTCTTTTATATAATGTATTTATTTGAATGATTCTAAAATATAAATAGTAAATAGGATTTTATGGTTAAAGGTTTAAAAAGGTCACCGAGTGGGTGTTCATGTTGACATTTATTAATCATATTTTCATGTGCCTTTCGAGTCGAAATGTGGGATATTTTTGTAGGCTTTATGAATATCACTTTTCCTTATTAAAATACAATCTTTCTTTCTTGATACAACACGGATTTTTGACCCAAAATAGCACGTGATCCACTGTTTACAAAAATGATGTATCGTTGCGCAGAAATACCCGACGCGCAGAATTGGCTGACATGGTGGTAAATGAACTCATCTTCCAGATCTCAAGTATGATATTGTAACTCGTTTCAATAAAGTTTAAAATTAAAACTTACAGAAAGGGAAGAACGTGGTCTTCATGAGTATCCGTATTCTACGGCATCATACTTAAAAGATCGTAAGCAATTAAAGTTTGCTGTGTTAAAGGAATGGTTAATCCAAGAATCGGCTTAAAATTTACAAGCAAGCACGAAACCAATTCCCAAATAAGAGAGTTTTTGTTTGTCCTGTTGACGATAAAAGGCAAGCATACCAGTCTAATAGATGAACAAAAACTGATATAACTAGAATTCGACTGCCATCTATGTTTTATCTAGACATTCACTGACTGAAAATCATATAATGATGACTGAGTTAAAAAGTAGGCCGTTATACATAGCACTACAGTTATACAATGGTGATTGATGTATCAAGCAGGCTATTATATAGAGCCCTACAATCACATAATGGTGATCACATTACAGAGTTAGCAATTTGGTCTATAATTCGACTTTTTTTCTAAAATCTAATCGAGGTGATGATGATATACGAGGCTTTTAAATCTATATTTCTTGACCGAAACCTACGAGGATGTAATTCTATAAGGGTAAATATTTTACAATTGGAATTTAAAGGAACATTTTGATAAAGGACATACTGGACATTTGTGTTCCTACTTCGACAAAAAGGCATCAGTGGCTCGAAAAATTTATTTAAGACTATCAAATTTAAAATATGGTAATATATTATGCCAGATAGAAAATGTGCTGATATATTGGATAAATTAGCACAAATTTACAACAGAAGAAATCAGGGGTGGATAAATCGGTAAGGTTATCTAACAGAGGACCACCTTGGAACACTTGAAATTAGGTGAAAGTATCAGAATTTAAAACTAAAAGCGTATCATATCTAAGGGCAATTGCCTACTTTAACAGAAGAGATTTTCAAAATAAAAGTCATTTTAAATAAACCTGTAGTACACAAATTCAGAGATCAACGAGGTGTGAACATACATACATACATACATACATACATACATACATACACAATACGTTTATGTCACTTGTTTAGGCTCGAATAAACAGTAACACGAGAAAGACCGAAAACAACAAGCCTTGAAAAATATAATAATTTATTTCCCTGGAAAAATTCTGTATAAAAAAATAAAAAATGAACTTACGGTTTTATAGAATCAAATCCAAAAAGGATCCAAAAATAAATAAAATTTTAGTAGTGCTAATAACAAAATGTTCTACTGATTTCACGTTCGAATCTCGACGGAGAATCCAAGATGGAAGACGATGACGTGTGCTATAATCTGTAGTGTTGAAGTCTACAGTTCCTTGTAGAGATATAAATAATGAAACTCCGGTGTTGGAAATCCAAATTAAATTTGTAAGCAATTCTTTCCAAAATTTCTGTGCGAGCACTCCTCAAAATATTTCCAAAGAAAAAAGAATTAATCCTTTTGAAATCCAACTGATCTGCAGAAAATTATAACTCAAAATCTGGCTACAACAAAATAACTTAACATCAGACCAAACCTGAGAAATCTCCCTCTAAGCATCTCTATTAAAACTAACAGATGTGCAGTAATGGAAAACTGGAATTGCGAAACACAGGGTCACGTGACCGTGTTTACTTATATAAAAAAGTCACGTACACAGAATATGGCCTTGATTGGACCAATGATTTTACTCCGAGAATAAAAATTTTAAAAAAATTGTTTACATCTTAAATCATGACCTTGACAACAACCAATCATTTTAAAATAAAAATAGAACTTATTTACGTGGTTGCTACTAATTTTGAATCAAGGTCAGGATCTAGGTCAACACCTGATGTTTACGAAAGAATGATTCAGGTCAACTGATTTTCTGGAAAAATATCATTTTCAGTGAATAAAATTACATTATAACAGCATATAAACGAATAAACAATTTAAAACTGACAAACAATTCAATTAAAATAAATATCAATTAAATCACATATACGTAACAATACATACATGCATACATACATACATACATACATACATACATACATACATACATACATACATACATACATACATACATGCATACATACATACATACATACATACATACATGCATATGTTGTCACTATAACAAACAAAATGAATTCTATAATGTTGTAAAGACTAAAAAGTAATCGAATGAAAGGAAAGATGAATGTGCTGGTAAAATGAAAAGGTGCAAGTCCAGCTTAATTTGGTTATTACTTTGCTATGGCTACAAAGACAACCTAGAAAAGTGAATTGTAAATGCTATAGTAGTACTTAACCTCCAATACACACAAGTAGTGAAGGGGGTCAGCCTAGGGACAATGGGAATTACCATTACAGGACCCCTTGGGTCACTCTGAGGACAATGGAAATTTAACATGGAGAAAAATCGTGGGTCACTCTGGGGACAAGGGAAATTAACATGGGGAATAGAGTTTGGGTCTGTCTAGGGACAAGGGGAATTGAACATGGGGAATAGAGTTTGGGCTTGTCTAGATACAAGGGGAATTTAACATGGGATTTTTTTTAAAAAAATTAAAAAAAGGGTAGACAATCGAATATGAGTGGCCCTGAAAAGGGCCTTTGGGTTTCTTCTTCTTCTTTTTCTTCTTCTTATTCTTCTTCTAACTCCTTAACTTCTTTATCCATCCTCTTATTTTTTCCATCATTCCTTTCTTCTTCTTCTTTTCTGTTTCCGGTATCCAGTCCGGGTGACCCATGGCTCGGAACTTCTGTTGGATTTTCATCCAGTTAGGGTTTAGTTTCTCTAGTTCTTCCTTTGTCTTTCTATTTTCTTCTTCTTTTCTTTCTTTTGACCAATTTTCTTTGATCTTCTTGACCTCTTCGGTCAGCACATTCCTCATTACTTCTTCCGCTTTCTTAAGCTTGTCTAAGCCCCACTTCACAAAAGACCAATCTGTCCATTCTACAATGTCTTCTAAGAAACACCTTACACTAGTCACATAAACTATGGCTTCTTTCAACTTGCCAACTTTCACATAACGGTGGGTTAATGAAACCTCTGATTCTCTTCTCTTCATCCTCTATCATTTCTTTCACAATATCGATTGCTAAGTGGAGGCTGGTTACTTGTCTTGAGACGAAGTCTTTTGTCACTGCATGCCTCCATTCCTGGTCAAGACTTTCTGCTACATTCAATCCATCCACCATCCAATACCAACTTCCCATAAGATTGTTATAGAAAGCTGAAGCTGCTGGCATCTTCTTGTTTGCTTATTCCGTGGAATGGGCTCCAATGGCAAACACTGTTAGTTTTACAGTGAAAGCGCGGACGTGATGGAAAACATCCCCCTAAAACAAAATTGATCTTACCTAGATCATGACCAAACAACGCGCGGACGTGAAGGAAAACATCCCCTACTTTTCTCATTTCATATGATCTACTATCCACATACGTGAACCAGCAATAAACAAACAACACATCTACTATTTACACACGCAAATCATTAAAACCAAATCCATAATCTACTATCCACACAATCGTACGTGATCGGTTACAAAACCCAAACTATACTCTCCACATACGCTAAGAAACAATGAACAAACCCATAATCTACTATTCACACAAACGTACGTGAGCGCTTACAAACACAAACACACAAACACATACACTCACACTATATGAAAAAAGAGTCAGTGTTTATATTCACACTATTCTACATACACACATTGGCAAATCGATTATTTCTTTTCTAGAGTATTGGGTAGCCCTGAAAAGGGCTGTTTGTTTTTAACTCAAGATGCACCTATCTAATGTTGGCACCTTCCTGGCCTGGCGCCACACACACATCTTCTTCCCCAGTCTCTTTTCACTTGTTTTGGGGGAAGAGCAGAGGCGGGATAAGTGGCTTCAGAATCCCAATTTTCTGTCTCTGGGATTCTGAAATTTCTTCTCTCCTTTTCCTCCTCTTCTTTTTTTCTTCTTTCCTCCTCCTCCTCTCTCATCCTTCCCTCTTCGACAATGGCCTCCGCGGCCAGTTCATTCAACAGGCGCCTGGCATATTCCAGATGCATCTGGAGTTCTAGAAGCTTTACAATTCTGGTATTCAATCTCTTCATCAATCAACAAGGGTAGCTAGACTGCCGAACGAGTTTCAATTTATACTGAAAGCGCGGACGTGATGGAAAACATCCCCTAAAACAAAATTGATCTTACCTAGATCATGACCAAACAACGCGCGGACCTAAAAGAAACACTCACTCACTTTTTTATACTACCCATCACTATTCTAAAAATTTTCATTAATCACTTCAATATACTATCCACATACGCAAAGCAATCCAATCAAACCCCAAATCTACTCTCCCCACACCTCTAACACCAAAAAAAACATGATCTTAATCTACTATCCACACCAACGTACGTGAGCACTTACAAACACACAATCCTATACACAAACACATACCTTCACACTATAAAAAAGAGTCAGTGTTTATATTCACACTACCCTACATACACACATTGGCAAATCGATTGTTATTTCTTTTCTAGAGTATTGGGTAGCACTGAAAAGGGCTGTTTTATTTTTTGTTTGCTATGGCAATCTTTTTAGTTTCTAAGAATGCTACGTCCTCTGAGGATAGACTTTCTGACGATAGGTCTGCTTCTTCGGAAAGAGAAGAAGAACTCTTTGGTGTCGATACGACAATCGAAAAAGCCTCTGTCAGGTTCAGGTTCCTGCTGCTGCTGCTGCTGTTGTTGTTGTTGCTGTTGCTGCTGCTGTCTCTGAAGTCTGTACTTCTCTGTCCATTCTTCTTTCTCCCTGTTCATTTCTTCTCTGAAGAGCTCTTCTATCAGGTCTTCAGTGATTTTTAACATTCTCACATTCTCTATCTCTTCAGCTTTCGGTATCAGACTGTGTCTGACCCTATGCAAATTCACGTAGGCTTCGTTGAGCTTAGCTAGTTTGGAGCACATCTTCGTAGGAGGATGAGTCGACAATGGATGGTTAGACTGGAAACTACCCCGGTTTTTAAAGTCAAAGCGCGGACGTGAAGGAAAACATCCCTCTACGGTTTTCGAGCCGCAACGTTCAATGAGTGTCATGAGAGGGATAGTAAGAAGTCAAAGAGCATGAATCAACATTCTTATAGCCAAACAAAAGACAAAGGCATTTTTTTTTTCAAAACACAACATTTTTTTATTCAAAATCACTTAACACTAACCAACAACTCTAACATTTTTAACAATAATCCAACAATATAACATCAAACATTTTTTCAAATGACAAATATTTTTTTCAATTCACACTCTACTTTAAACAGGGTTGACAACGTTGTGAATGAAATTGTGATTTCCACTGTTGGAAGTCATTAGGCCATTGATGGACACTACGTTTCCTAGCTTGAGACAAAAGATAAGCATACTGGTCACAAAACCATCGATCTACTTTCACATCGTTTCTAGAAGAAGAACGAGGATCAAAATGAGTCACTAAATGTTCTAAGGAATAGCCCAGACTGCGATGATGCAGAAAATACACACAGTACTGTCCACACACCAAGGAATCTGTGCCTTGTAATTTCACATTATTGAATCGGGTGGTCTGAGCATTTCTTCTCATAAAGTCAATGATATCGTCTTCCAAAGGGGGCAATCCGTACGAATCAAAATATTCCACACATCCTTCTTGAGGAAAGTAGACGGCTACCCAGTGGGTTCCTGGGAGATGACTGTTGTCTGTGTTAATCACATAAGCTAGATGGTCTTGAGGTTTGCGATGAGGGAGTTCATCTTTAGCACAGACGACAGGATTCCAAGAAGCCGTGTACGAACTGTGGTTCAAAAGGTAATAAAGTTCCAGGTATCCATGTTTTTTTCTTCTTCACAGGTAATGATAAGTCATCAATTCGATCCTGACCTTTTGCTTGAAAATGTCTGACAAGTAAAAGGCGTTTGGCTCCGACTTCTTATTCTGGTCAACGAGAGATTCGATGCGACGGCGCTCCAGAGACGTTAATGGAGGAGAAGAATGTTTATCCAAGCCTTTATACCACTCGTTCAACACGAATTCTATCTCGATGACACCCCAAGCTTTGTCCAGATTTTCGTCCAATTTTTCTTCTTGGCTCAACATTAGACATTTGTCGTGTTGAATTTGACTGGGATGATCGTTGTGACATCCATAGCACTCTTCCTTGATCAATTCTTTCATTACATCTGTCAGGAATGTAGCAAAACAGGAGACTAAATGGGCTTCTTGTTCTGGCCATCTTGACGTCATCATGATAACTTCTTCGTCTTGGGAATCTTCTTCTTCTTCTTCCATGGTCTCCTCACATTTCATGTCCAAAGTTTCTTCACTAGGTAAAGAGGGATAACAGTCTTCCATAGCTTCTAATAATCTAGAATGACTTCTCTCAAACTGTTGATTTCTATGGTATTATCGAATTCGGCATACATGATGACGTTCACTGTGTTCCCTGCATCCAGTGGACTCGCAAACTGAATTTCCACACGAATTTGGCCGGATTTTATAGGATGGAAATGTCCCTCGTCGCTGCCTTGGTCTGGAGTGAAATCGAAAGCCCACAAAGCATAGCCTCCTGCATAATCCTCGTACGTAATACCGTGACTGGTGTTGGTTCCTAACTGTCCGGTGGCTTCGTACAGCGACAAGTACGATCTCAAATAATTCCTGTCACCAAAGTTAGGCTCAAAGGGTCGGGTACACAAGGTCTTGCCATCGCGACTGACTTCAATCTTGGACACATTGTAATGATGAAAGTTGAAAGGATTTTCATGGTAGGCTCCGTTGAAGGCTGAATTCTTGACGATACCAACGATCAAACGCTTGGGTAACTGTCCTTGGAACAGATGATCTTCGATCATGGATCGCTGTCCAGCAGGAATGGTGAAGGTTTTCACTTCCACGCGACGTATCGGATACTTGGCGGTCGTTCTGCTCAACGTCTGACTGACGTCGTTTCCCACTTTAGGTAACACTTCCACACGACGCACGTAGAGTCTGGCTTCTTGGATGATGGTTTTGTAAGTGGAACCATCAGCAGCCATCAAATGGAAAGCGGCACTGCTGCGATTCAGTCTCAGGCGGACATCCACCCCGTTCAGCAAATACTTTTCTTGTAACCACATGTCTAGATGCAAGCGATCCATCAGTTCTAAATTACGACTTAGATGAATTTTCGTTCGTCGTTCTACAAATCCCGTTGTATTTGAAGCATCACCGGCAAGTGTAAGGCCGTTGAACTCAGTCGCTTTGTCAGGTTTCCATACCACGCAAGCATCCAGATGAGTGTTCTTGGCTTCTTTTCCGTACGTCAAGAGATTTTCCAGGTACGCTCGGTAAGGGTAAGTATCCATGCTGCTGCTGACCAGTTTGTCATTCAAGTACAAGTCCACTTCGCTAAACAAGGAATGCATGAAATTCTTGACGGGAGCTACTGCATCATCATTGTCTAGGTTAGCGTTGGGTGGTTCGATCACTTTCACTTTCAAGTATAGGTAACTGCTATTCAGATCGATGTAATCTTCGGGCTGTCCTTTGATTTCAAACTCGATGGGAGCGGAATCGGTCAATGAGGAGACGGGATGAAATTCCACCCACTGGGATTCTTCCATCGTCATCATGGTGGGGGGCATGGCAAACAGATCCAGTTCCGACTTGGAACAAGCGCAAGATTCTCGGTGCATCATTTTTTTCTGTGTTTTTTTTTCAATAATCGAAAACGTCTATGTCTCGAACGGTTCTTCTTTTCTTTGTCTTTCTAGCTCTAGACGTGTTTAGTCTGGTGAAAGTTTTTTTCTTCGTCGTCTCTTTCTGCCTTGTACTTGCTGAATGCCTGACTCGGTAGCGTGCAGGGCATTTATAGGTGTGTCTCGGCGGCCCAAAAGGTCTTTACCCGTTTGCAGCAAGACATTTTTGCCTGCCCTCATGAAGGCTTCTTTAGGGTTTTGTTTGTCGATGATGACATTTTGGAGAAATTCTTTGCCTTCCGTCAGTGCCGCATCTTTCAAGGCGTGCAATCCGCGTGTCACCATCGGTTTCAACACAGGGGCCACCGAACGAAAGGCCGATTTTAACATATCTCCTAAACCGTGTCCTCGCTGTCGAGCAACCCCTCGGTACACTGGATACATGACTTACGAGTCGTGAGAGAACCGTTTTCGAAAATGGAGTTTCACCGTGACTTGCTGACAGGCAAATAGTGAGGATGTACAAATTCGCGGTGGACGTGATAAGTGTTTCCACCTTCCTCGTCAGCGTTCGTGGCAGAATCCACTTTGAAAGGAATGACACGCAGTAACGGCAAAGAGGTGTGTCCCACCACGTTGTACTCCACCACATCGGAATACACGAACATCAAATTCAGTCCTTGGTTCAGTTCTACCGGGGCACGAAATAACTTGCTAAAAGACTCGTTGTCGTAAACGATTGGTAATTCCCTTTTCTTGATCATGGCCATTCTCATGTCCATGTCTCCGCCCAACATGTCAAACAATTCAGGACAAAATAAAATGGACAGGATTTTACTCCCGTCAAATTTCATCAAGAAGCGATGAGTTGCTTTGTGGTATTCCATGGTGACACTTTTTTTGACACTTTCCAAAGCTTTAAGAAACACGACATTAAACCTGGAGGCTATGGTGCTGACCCAATGTTGACCACTAAAATAATAGCCTGCGGGAATGAACAAGTGATAGGTGGTGTACTTTTGATTTTTTGTGCCAGGGGTTTTCTTGTCATATTTGCCATAGGTATCCAAGAACTGTTGCAATGGTTCGTCATGAACTTCTACATCAAAAAAATTTTGATTGGGAAGGACACTGAGGACTTGGGTCGGGTGAATGATTTCTACTAAAGCCACTTCCCAATGGGCTTCGTGATCTAATGGGATGGCCTGAGGTAATTTGGCCGTGTAACAGCACAACGTGTTGTGGGGAAACACCTCCATGGAACTGTCACTGGGTAAGGTTAAGTAAAATTGGTTTTGGTGACTCATAATTCCAGAGTTCTGTGGCTGTCCGAGGGGTTACTGGACGTCAGAGGCGTGTCTCCGCCCAAAATGGGGTTCTGGTTGTGGTTGGAGTGGTGACTGGCACTGGCACTGGACACAAGGTTTCCGTGGTTCCCGTTCGAGGAGAATTTCAGGGAGGGATTGGGAAGCAGGTAACCGATGCAACTGCTCAATAAAATGGTCCACAATTGTTTGTCTCCTTGTTGCAAACTCAAATTGGCAATGGCTGCCCCGATGACACAATACACCACGAAGATTTGGCAGAAAAAGACGATTTGCGTTTTAGGCACACGTTCTCCACACCACACCCACAAGGGTTGTTTTTGTAAATCTTGCACAGAAGAACCGGGTGAAGGAGTGGTCGACGTAGCTGCGTCTGTGTGAAAGGGCATGATGGTCACTTCTTTTTATAGTCGATGACTTGCGAAGCGTCGATCCAAGAATCAAAACTGGGTGGATATCCTTTCCAACGTACTTTGACTTCTTTGGCACGTCGTTTGCCCACTTTACGGGTTCTGCGTTCGAAAATGCTTTCGATGTCGTACACGTCGTCTTCTTTTTTGGTGACACGTTGTAACTCGGGCAAATAAAACGTTCCTTTGAGCACTTCTCCGTTCATGTCTTTCAATTTATAGACGGCAGGATGACGACCATGCACTCGTCCAGTGACACGAAACAATTCGGTCGTCCAGTTAAGTAAGTAACCTTTGTCGAAAGTGCGTTTGGTTTTGTCAATGCGCACCCAATCTCCTACGGTCAACTCTCCACTTTTCTTGGGGACAGCCCTCGTCGGGGACGTACCAAATAGGCGCTCAAACACCAACACTTCGTTCTCGGGAGTCACTTCTTGCGGGGCACGTCCGATGCTTCGATGGTAAGATTGGTTGTACGCTTGCACCAGGTGCGGTAAGATGTCGATGTACTTCAGAGTGTGGTGATGGGTAAATTATTTCCACATGCGTTCTTTCAAAGTGCGTTGGAAACGTTCCACGATGCTGGCTTTGGTTTCGGGATTCTCCGTGGTAAAAAATGAATGTCACTTTTCTTTAATTCTTTTTGGAAAGCTTGGTTCAGAAATTGGGTGCCTTTGTCCGTTTGCCATCGAAGAGGGTGACGACCGCTTTGTTTCAACACTCGTTGCAGGGCTCGCACTAACTCGCTGCTCGATTTGGAAGTCAAGGGTACGACCCAGGCAAATTTGGAAAAGACGTCGATGACACAAAACAAATATTTGTAGCCACGATTGTAGCTGGCCAAATGAGAGACATCGGCTAAATCGGCTTGCCATTGATGATCGATGCCTTCCACTCGGGTGCGACTACTGGCAAACTTGCGTCGAATGGGTTTGTGTAAAGTGTAGGTAGCTTGTTCTTGTAACCCTCGTTGCACTTGAGGTAAACGGAGACTTTTCAGTCGAGTTTTGGCAGCACGATACAATTTTTGAACTCCTGCGTAACCTGCAGGATGCGAGGGATCGTAGTAAATGCTGGCTAAGACTTTTTCCATTTTTTTGTGTTTGTGTGTTAATAAGACACCCACTCTTGAAGGATGCTACTCTTTTTCTCTTGTGGTATTTTCTTGGATTGCAATGCTATGCGTGTGCGACCGGCAATAGGTGTTGAAGAGGAGGATGTCTGAGCGGGGGATATCGGTTCTTGTTTCACTTCTGTCTTCACTTCTGTCTTCACTTTCTTTTTCTCTTGTGATGAAGACGGGGTGGCCATCATCTTTTTAATCCAACCAATTCTGGAGGTAGGTGGTGCTGTTAACTTGCGTACTTTTTCTGGTGGAGCTTGAAACCCTTCTTCTTCTTCTCCTTTTTCTGTCTTGGTCACTGGTAGTGGTGCTACTGGTGCTGGTGATGGTGCGGGACTTTTCATCAAGGTCTTAAAATCTTTCAGAGTGGGTAGAGCTGTTTCGTCTAAAGCTTTCTGGTGAAAGAGTTGCAGTCGTTGCAAGAGTTGACCGTACTTTTGCGATTTTTCTGTTTCGGACAAATCTTGGCGATCCATCAAGGACTGCAATTCGTGTTGTAACTGGGACATCTCGCTCAAATGGGGATTGGGAGGTAAATGCGGGGTGCGTTGTTCTTGCCAACGATGGTATTCCATCCATCGTTTGTAAGGCACTAAAGCTAGCTTTCTTCCTTCCATGGGGTTGTCAGGGGTCGATTCTGAGATCTTGGGACTTCAGAGGGCCTTTTTATCTTGCTCCCACCAGTCCTCCAACATGGTTCCCAAGACTCCTTTCAGTAAGGGACCTAACAAGAGGGGTAAAAGCCTCTGGACCAACATCTTCTTTTGACGAATGGGAATTTTCTTTTGAACCATTTGGCGGAGAACGTGACGATGTTTGCCTAAGCATTGTTTCTGGTGTTTGGACAGAGGGATCGTGCCTTTCAAGACGTTCAAACAACATTCGCACACGGTATCGATGACCTCTTTGGTGGCTGATTGAATGAGTTTTTTTCGTAGGGGTGGAGAAGCTTTGGACAGGACAGATAACATGTGCCCATGTTTGACTAAACGTGGAGGTAGTCCTTTTCTTTTCTTTCCTTGGGGCTGTTTAGAAGAGGGATGTTTTCTGGAGGGTGACATCTTTGAGTCTTCAGCACCAAAAACACTGATACCCCGACTTGGTTACAGGCCTTTTTTATACTGGAACTCGTCGCCACCGATTGTCTTTACGTCGTATCAACTTCAGGACAGGCATGACACGTCGTGCAGGGGTACGCAACGGACTAAATCGAGCCAGTTCTTGCTTGGACAAATCCAGTAAACTTTGTAACATGCCCGATCTTTCTTGGACTTTGATTTTGGGAGAAGGTACTTTGTGAGCAGCAGCCACTGCCACTAAACTGGAGGGTCCTGCCACTGCGGAAGTTCTTTTTGGGGTCATCAACGGAGATGTTCTTGGTGTGATCAACGTCTCCAAGTACTCTTCAGTTCTTGGTGTCATCAACGGAGAAGTGGATGAACGTGAGGCTGCCGGAGACGCAGTCACAGCCGTGGCAGGTCGTGGTTTGCGAGTGTACGGTTGCGTCCTGGCCGAAGTGCCTCTCTTGCGACTAGTTTTCTTCTGTGGGCTTTTCTTTTTCTGGGGACTTTTTCTCTGTTTCTTTTTCTGGGGGCTTCTTTTCTTTTTCCGGGGTGGTGTCTGGTAAGAGGAGGGTCCCGCCACTGGAGAAGTTCTCTTGGGGACCTGGTCTTTTTCTTCTTCTTGGAGCTTCGTTTGACTTTTTTCTTGGGGAGAAGTTTGGGGGCATTAGGATCCCATCTTAAGAGAGAGCGAATGATGACCCCTCCTAGAGTACCGCTCCCTCCAGGTTTCAAAATGATTTGTTTTTTGGTTTGAGTGTCGATGCGTGGATCGGCCAGTTGTGTCAAAGCGACTTTGTTTCGATCAAAAAAGCGTTTGGTTTGATGAGGAATCTGAATGATTCCTTGGAGTAATTGACGTGCCGTCACCGTGAACCATCGTAAGACTTCTTTGAGACTAGCTTCTAAGACACGAGCTCGTATTTGTGGATTTTTTTCTCGACTGATGCCATACAAGGCACGAATCAATTTGACGGGAAGATGCGACTGAAGGGACGTCATGTTCAAAATGTGTGTGAGACAGACGAAAAGGGTCTGAGGTTTTTATAGATTTTTTTTATGTGGAGTGAAATGAAGTCGAGGACGGAGACGTGTACAGGACGGGCCCTCCGTCTTGACACCAGTGGTGAAACAAGTGGGTACGAAATCGCAAATCCTCGGGAGTCGTAGGTTTCAAATCGAAGAGTAAATAGGCGTGTGGAGTTTGAGTGGCATCGTCGTACGCCTGAGTCAGCCAAGGCGTTCCAAACTGTTTGGCTAAGACTTGCACTTGCGATTTATCTCGAGGGCTTTTAAACAAGACCACGTAATGCGCATTGAGACTGATGGTGCGATGGGCTTTACTTTGTTGAAGCAAATTTTGAGTGATGTAAACGACACTGGCATTACGGTGATGCCCTTTGCGCGTAAACCACAGTTTAATTTCTTCTTCGTCTTCTCCTAACATGTCGTCGAAAATGACCAAATGGGTTTGACGGGAGTCAGAGACGATGCCATCGTCTTCTTTAGGAATGCCTTCCACAAACACGATGGAATCGCCTTGACTTTCTCGCAAGAGGCTGTACGCCGATTGCCACTCTTTGTAACACCATACGATCCGCTGAGGTGGACGATCGATCAAATGAAGTTTATGTCCGATCAAACGTTTGACGAATTCGGTTTTGCCTGAACCGCTAGGTCCAGCAATGAGCATGTTAAAGGGATGGCGAAGATACAGAGCCTCCCAACTGGCACGACCTAAGTGTTCGTCGATGACTTTGACAGTGGAGGAAGAGGGAGCAGAGACAGCAGAGATAGCCATAGTGTCAGGAATGTCACTTGTGACACGAAAACAAACAAGACAAGAGTTTATATACTTTTTTTCAGAACACGTTTATTGAATGTTTTAAACATGAATACGAAAGACAAAAATACATAAAAGCCAAAGGCTTAAGTACAAGGATAAAAGGCACATGATAACCATTAACGTGGAATAAAAACAAGTGTCTGTACAACATGTTTTGGGTAAAGTTCTGGCCAGTTCTATAGGGGGTAAGGTCACACAAGTGTCCTCCCGAAAGGGTCTTTCAGGCCTGTCCACGACAGTCCTGTCCTGGGTGACGGGTTCTTCTGGCACCGTCACTAACACAGGTTGAAAAGTAACTTTTTTCCTTGAACAACTCTCGTGCATACTGGGCCACTTCTTGGGTCCAAGCCTCAAAATCCCATTCTTTCCAGGCACGGACATCTGTCCAATGGGGATGTAAGTCACAAGCTACACACACATCGTCATACACGTCTTGGGTAGCTAAAAGTTGACGAATCTTGTTTTCCCGTAGAGGTCGAGAAGTATCCAGATGAAACCGCAAGGCTTTGAGCAAAAGGAGTCTTTCGTGACCATTTAAGGCCATGGGGGTGTGATAAGTACTGATCGTAAAGAGTCCACAAGGAATCGGCTGGTAAACGAAATCCTAGAAAACAAGTCACTAAGACACACACCACTTGTCGACCCAAATTGAATGGATACAGTTCTTGTAATAATCGATGGTAATGATCCACGGTTTGAATATGGTCATTGAGTTCCTTCCACGGAATCTGTTCAATCACTTGTGACATTAGCCGTGGCATGGATTCCTGTTTTTATGCTCTCTTTTTTTCGGAAGCAATACACGTACATTCTACCCAGACATCTTCGTTCTCCAATAGGAAATCTAGAATACTGTAACCTACAGTTCAAACTTCGATTAGAAGTTTTCTCTTCCACTAAGCAGATTCCACGTAACATATGTTGGTAATCCTTTAACTCGTCTTCCTCAATGCGTTGCTCTAGGTGAATCTCGAAGTAACCAAAATGATGAACATTTCGTTCATTCACTAACTCACTAACAAGGTCTGACCCCTGAAACAAGTTCTGACGAATCAGTTCTCTTATACCATTCAGGTACCAGTGCTTAAAGATCTGGTGACGTAACGGATGCAACTGTTCTTTACGTTTGACTTGTATTTTGACCAGCTCTCGGTAAATGCGTTCTCTCAACTCCACAGGCAAATCACGAATGTTCTCTTGTAAAGTATCCATGAATAGGTCAGTCCGTACAATTCACAATCTTCTCCTAGAGCAAAAGTAATCCACATAGTAAGTAATTTCTGACCACTGACATTCAGGGCAACGTCCAAGAATCTCACTGAACTCTTTTGATGTAAACGGTCTAGAGTGATATAATAGGACGAATGCACACTTGACCCAAAGACATCTAACACACTGGTTGACTTTTTTCACTTTCCTCTTGTGAATTTCTCGGCACAAAAGTTCTACAGTGACTTATTGAGATTTCACTCTGGCAAACCCCTGCCAAACTTCCTTGTAAATCTTCTCTTGCAGTTCTTTAGGTAATGATTCAATATCGTTTTTGAAATCAAGTTTAAATACTGGTCTCGTTGATGTCCAACATTTGACTCCTAGCCAAACTGGTTTCTTCTTCGTCAACGACATGGTAAGTTACTTTAATGTCTCGGTCCCACTAAGGGTAAGTAATGACAATTCGGTGACCATCGAGCATGTTCTACGTAGGCCGAATCGTGCGGTTCCCAGTGGTGAAGTGACACACCGCAACTGAAGCACTTGACTTTATCTCCTTCGCCCAAGTAGAAAAATCCAGCTCTGGCTAATTCTTCGGGGGTCGGTCCTCCCAGATACTTTGGCCATTTTCCTTTGAACGATTGAAGACGATTTTCAAAGTCGCAGTATTCCGACAAACGCACAGGAAACGAATATTCGTCTTTCACAGGTTCGTTTCGATGAGGGTTGGGTGACATGAACAGGAGTTTGCTCAGGGCTGGATGACATCCGTAGCGGGGTAGACGTGAAGGTGAACATTCCCCTTAAAAACGAAACCCAGTAAAATGTCCAAGAGGACGAGTGGCATCGCTTTCGCATCCCTCAGGTTTGACACGCACAGCATCACTTTCCATGATAGGTGTAGTGAGAACAAAGTTCCCATGATGCTTTACGGCATCGCTAAGGTCACAACGTACAGCATCGTACCCATCGCAAGGCTCACAATCGCATTCCACTTCAGAAGCCCCCCACTTGAAGTGTACCTATCTAAACTTGTTTTGTGTTTCTCTGAAAGTATTCATCTTGTTCGCTCGGTCTTGGTAGTCCCAATGAACTATCGATCTTGACCATAGCCCCTTTTTATACTAGTCGCAATGCAGTCTCCAGCTTGTACATCTTTCCTTTTTTATGTTTTTTATGTCTTGTTTTGGAAGGTACCGTCTCTAAGGTACCGTCATCATTGTACAGTAATGTCATGGGTGGAAAGGCCATAGAAAGGTAAGGGCAGTGCGGAGACCATCGAGTATGTTCCAGAATAGCTGAATCTTTATAGATACATAGATCCATTCGTAACTTCAGGCCACAAGCGCAACACTGTACTTTGTATCCCAATCCTGACCCAGGTCCCAAGTAGACAAATCCTGTTCTAGCTAAAACATGCGAAGAAGGTAATCCTTCCCTATCCGTAGGCCATTTCTGAAACGTGTCCAATAGACGGGCACAATCACAATAGTCAGGTAAGAAGACTGGAAAATGGTAGGGTTTGAACTTGAAGTTCTCATCGGGTTTCTCACTCGATTCTTGCTGTGGCGAAGTCATCCTTCTAGTGGGTGGCTATCCGCTTAACAACCAAAGTTTTATACCAACATGTCCATACGGCAAAGTGAAATGATTGGGCAGTCTCACTCGCTTCTGGTACACGATTTGATAGACTTTTTCCAAGGGCCGACTGACGATGTGGTGAGTGGGTAAAAGTACAATCTTGTTCGGTTGATAGGTGGTCACTTTAAAGTGTTCATCCTCTCCGGATTGCAAGGCTTCTTTCAATACCCCAAAGTTGACCACACGACTGGTACGATTATTCAGAGTCAATCCTTTCACTTTGCACGTCGTGTGCACTTCTCCTTGTGGGTCCCGGTATTCGTAGCCGTAATTTTTTGGACCGCCACTGACGAAACTTAGAATCTTCTCGTCGGGATGCTTGTCTGTCCAGACTCCTAAACGGTCTCCTTCGATGTCAGGGTGCTGTTGACTCGGGTGATGGATGTAAATGCAACTGTCCGTGTCAAAGTACAGGACACGTTCCCCTAACAGTTCTAAAGCTTCGTACAATTTTAAGCGAGCATGGGCTGTCACGTAAGCCGCAATAATGACATTTCTAAAAGGGTCGTCTTGTACAAAGTCCAGATCTTCTTCGTAATTGACCAAGATCAAATCCTCACGAACGACGTCCACGTGTTTCATGAATTTGGTTTTGTCGTGAATCATCTGAAAGTAGCGGGAAGGTTCGGTCAAATATTCCGTCTTGGGTAAACACGGACGTTGTGCCATTTTTCCCCACAAGCAATTTAACATCACTTTGGCAAACGATCGCCTGCCTTCGTTTTTCTCCATGTGATCTAAAGTGATGCCTTCTTGTTCATAGTATTTCTCTTTGAATGTCTTTTCGTCTTCGGGAGTGTGACACCTTGTGGTATTGTTGTGTCTTGGGAAAGTGACAAATTTCGTACACTTCTAACAGTTGGTATCCCATGTCCAGAGCTTTGAACAATTCTACGCTGACCCAGGTTCCCGCAAGGCCCGTTCTTCTTGGGTGTGATGGCAAGGCTGGTCTTGGTGGCACGTTTCGGCACAAGTACGGCACAAAGAAAACATCAGTTTGCCTTGGCAATGGTGAGGTAACACGGGATGGTACAAGTCCGTGGGCGGCAAAACTTTACACTTGATCAGACCTTCGTATTGTCGAATGTTTTTCAGGTCGATGTGTTCCGTCAGCAATTGTGGGTGCCCTACAGGAAAGCGACAATATTTGCACACGTAGGGATACAGCGAACACACGTCCAAGTATTTGATTTCTTCTCCCTTCTCTTCGTCGGCTTGGTACAGCAAACAGGTGGCATTGGTCCTTCCTCCGTACAAACTATCCCTCGGGTTCAGGGGGTCCATCAGCTTGTAACTTTCCACGAGGCGTTTAAATTCGGGATCGGTTTTCAAACGGTGATCGTACTCGTGTTCCCACATTTCCACCACTTGGTATCCTTCCTGTTCTAACTTTAGGCGTCGCTGACAAGTGTCCTGGTACAAGGCTTCCATGGTTCGCTGTAAAAACTGATTTTTAGTGCTATGATCAGGGTAACAGACGGGACATCCGTGAAATAAGCAACCGTTAAACTCGTACACGATTTTGGGGTTTTCTAAGTCCCGGCCATCTACCGAATACGTTCCGATGGTCTTTTCGCCTCCTCCGTTGCGGGCATGCTGAATCCATTTGTCTTCCTTGTTGACGTTTGACATAGTTGGTCGATTGAGGGCTGATGACAGGCACGGTGTTTTCAGGCATGAATCGTTGTCTGTACACTAAGGAACACGCTTTGGCAATGGTGCAAGCTTCTTTCAAAGGATCGACCCCTCCGTGTTCCATGAACAGTTCTCGAAATTTTCCACAGCAATGTCCACGTCGGAACGACAATACTTTAACATTTCTTCCTGAAAGTCGAAAGGGTCCGAGGCGTGAGCCTGGTACCAAGCGTTTAAAGCTTCTCGTTGTTCGGTACGCATGTTGTCGGGGTCGTAATAGTGAGCCTCAGGTAAATGGGGTAGAACGGCGTGTTGATTGACTTACGTATTGAAAAAGTGTGGAAAGTACCCTTTAGCCATTTCTCTCATTCCAAACGTTTTTGGCATTCGACTCAAAGGCATGGCCAAATAGCTCATCGAATCTTTAAACTGTACTTGTCCCACTTGCATGAAAATGATTTTGGCTCCGTTCAAAGTCACTTTAGGACGCTCGGTGCCTTGTTCCGTATAGTATCTCAAAAGAAACTGTCCATCGTATCCGGAGAAATTGTGAGCCATCACCGTGGCATGACGATGATAAGCTCCGTAACGTTCGATGTCCTCTTGGCTCCATGTCTTGTCGATGGGGTCTAAGACCCATTGGGCAAAATCGGCTAACGTGTTCGGTCCTCGAAAGATTTTTTCACGCCCTCCAGGAATTTTGCTGCAGTGAGGGCAATGACTGAAGATAGGTTCTTGAATACACTTCTCGCACGCTCGATGAGCCACGCAGAAATTAGGAATGTGAATGCCAGTCTCTTGCATGCATTCGAAATCGAAAAAGATGAAATTGCCTTTCTTGTTGTGACCGTCCTCTTTCTCTGGTGGGGGTTGGTATTTTTGCATGTAACATTGATGTTCCAAGTCCACGATGTGGTGACAAAAGTGACATTTTTTCTTTCCTGAACATACGTGTGCCTTGGCATTATTGGTACGTATGCCTTGTCCACACGTTGGGCACAATCTCAGCAGTTGACAAGCACATTTCTGCTGTGAACCTTGCGTCTTCAAATGTTGTTGGTAACAAGTAGGGTTGACAAACGTGCGCAGACAAGTTGAACAAGGTACTGGTCCTTCGCTCAGACAGGGTTGAGAGGCCAAACATCCTGAGCATTTCAATCCACAATGCTTGTGTTGCTCTCGATTGTTATAACCATGGTCACATTTCTCACAATAATAAACATATCCCAGGAATCCGGTGATACTGGTAATGGTATCGAAATGGTCATCGTGATAATAGACATGAATGTATTTTCCCTCCTTAAAGTCTTTCCCTCGAAACAACAGAGGCCCGCGCATTTCTTGGGGGTACACTTTCAAGGTGTAGCGTGGAGCTAGGACATCTTGCAATTTTTGCATCTCAGGAATGCCACAGGGTGTGTCTTTGGACAGTCCGGCTTGTTGCAACAGGAGTTCTGCTTCACTTCGTTGTTTGGGTCGGTCCGATTTTCGAATAGTTTCCCAGGCTCTTTTCCATTCTACCGTGTCGTTCTTGTTGACATAGGTTCGTCCCACCAGGATGGCCCTGGCTAAACACATCTGGTCTTGAGGGTTGTTAATTCGGACGAGACTTGTTTTGGTGTTGCGAAGCTCGTTCACCAATAACATCTTTTTGCGTCCAGTCCCTTGAGGAGGAGAGACGTGGGTCATGTCCAGTGTGGCTTTTCCATCGGTGATGTCAAACTGGTCATTAGATTGTTGCACGTGTTGAATTTTGTCCATGACTTTGGAAGTGGTCAATTTTGCAGGGGTGCTAAACTCGATCCAAACAGGGGATTTCAAACCGTCGTGTTGTATGGAAAGTCTCAAGCGATCGTCTTCTTTGGGTTGACATTGTCGCTTGAGTGCGGTGAGCAAAGAATCCCACACCCCAGTAATGAACCCTTCTGCTTTCTCTAACGGGACGTCGGACTTGAAATCTTTAAACTTCACCGTGTATTTGTAAGCCGTGGTTCTAAATTTTCTAGAGGAGCGCTTTTCCGTCTCTCGAATGGAATAGTATTTTTCAGGGTTGACTAAGGGTGGCGAACTTCGTTTAGAGGGTTTGGATTCTGGTTCACTCATGTCCTCTTCAAAATCACTGGCATGAATTTGTGCCAAGACTTCAGCTCTGGTACGAGGCGATAGATCACGTTTCTGCCTCTTACTTTCTTCTTCTTTCTTCTCGAATGAATAGGATCGTTTCATCTTGAGTGCAAAACGTCAAATGACTCAAGTTTAAACACCATAGACTAATTTATAGTCATGGCAGACCAGCGTATATAAAAGGGTGTGTGTCTTGTCCTTTCACTATTCATTTCACTCTCAAACCGAGCACAACGATGGAAGAGACTACCCAGATGGAACGTTTCATCAGAGCTTTGCGAGGGGTCATTAGAAAATTCTCTTCAGACCAGCCCACGGACTACTGTCCTTCCTTTCGAGATAAAAGTCAAGATACTTGCTATATCTGTCAGAAGAAAGGGCATTGGTCTTCAGAGTGTCCAGACCGTCAAAAAAGAAAAATAACAGGGGCTAGAAAAGACAAAAGTCAAGATACCTGTTATTATTGTCAAGAAAAAGGACATTGGTCTCCAGATTGCCCAAAAAAGAAACAAGAGGAGTCAGAAGAAAAGAGGGATTCTTCAGAAGAAGAGAGGGATTCTTCAGAGGAAGAGAGGGATTCTTCAGAGGAAGAAAGCAGCCAGGTAAAGAAAAAGAAACAGGAGAAGAAAAGAAGAAGGAAAGAAAGTGAGGAGGAAGAGGAGGAAAAGATTGTGAGGGTGAAGAAATTGGAAAAACAGAGAGAGTAAACAATGAGATAGAAGAAGTCTATGAACCTTTTAAAGTGTTGTGTTGTGAATTGTGAATTGGATTGTAACTATTGAGAAAAGAATACATTAATTATATAAGGTAAGTGTCTTTGAGATTTGATTTTAAAATAAGAACGTACACTCCCGCAATCATATAAACGTACTATAGGGGTAAAATGTTGTTTTTTTTTGAGTTATTGGTAATTGAAATTGTAATTCTTTTCGAGAAAGGTGGGTGGCCCTGAAAAGGGCCTTTGGTTCTTTTGGTGTAGGGGTGAGTTTAAGCAATCAACTTTAACTGTCTTAAGCCTTTGCCACGGCCGAGGCCTACGTCTGGACTGCGTAATGTTGATGATGATGATTTGGTTGAAAACACTAAGGGTGGTACGGTAGACTTAGTCACAGGGTTGACGTGTTTAGCTCGGGAAGGTCGTATTCTCTTTGGTCGTAATAAAGAAGTCTGATACATTTGTTTCAGACTTCTTAACTCCGCTAAAATGTCCAACAGTACCGTGACCGTTTGATTTTCACCCTCTTGTTTCTTTGCTGCTACTTCTTCTTGTTGTTGTTTTTTTCTTACCTCTTCTTCTTCCTGCTGCTGTTGCTGTAGGAGAAAAGCTTGTTCCGCTTCCTTTTGTCGTTGTATAAATTTCTCCAATTCTTCTTTCTGTCTCTGTCTAAAATTCTCAGTAGTGAATAGGGATACCCTAGATACAATGGGAATTAGCATTACAGACCCCCGCTGGGACACTCTGGGGACTATGTAAATTTAACATGGAAAAAAATCGTGGGACACTCTAGGGACAAGGGGAATTAGCATTACATGGGAATAGAGTTTGGGACTGTCTAGGGACAAGGGGAAATTGAACATGGTCAATAGAGTTTGGGTCTGTCTAGGGATTATTTTTTTTTAAATTTTTAAAATAAAAATTATTTTAAAAAAGGGGTAGGCAATGGAAAGTCTCTCTCTTTTCGAGAAATATGGGTGGCCCTAAAAAGGGTCTTTCGCTTTCTTCTGCTTCTTCTATTTCCTCCATTTCCTCATCCAGTCCCTAATCTTTCCCCAAATTCCTTTGTTCTTCCTCTTTACTTTTTCAGGTAACCAGTCTGGGTGACCCATAGCCCTGAACTTCTCTTGTATCTTGATCCAATTTTGATTGACTTTATCAAAGGCCTCTTTCTTCTTTATTGTTTCCTTATCCTGTTTTTCTTGACTCCATTTCTCTTTTATCTTTTTCACCTCTTCAGTCATCACTTGTTTCATTATTTCTTCTCCTTTTTTCAACCTGTTCAGTCCTCTCTTCATATATGACAACTCCGTCCATTACACTATATGTTCTAGGAAGCACCGGACTTGGATGACATAATCCATTGCTTCCTTCAAACTCCCCACTCTGACATAAGGTGGGTCAATAAATCCTCTTGATTTGTTGACTTCATCTTCTATCATTCCTTCTATTATATGTCTGGCGGTTTTTATACGTTCGACTTGACTGGTTACCAAGTGTTCTTTATCTTCATGCTCCCATTCCTTTTGTAACCTTTCTATAGCATATTCTGCATCTATTATCCAGAAATAGATATGCCTCAATTGATTAAATAAATCAGTCACTTGCGTCATCTTGTCTAGATTATTCTTTGTAGAATGGTTTGAACGAAGAATACTGTGGGTTCTTATACGAAAAGAGCGGACGTGAAGGAAAACATACCCCTAAAACATAAAATTGATCTTACCTAGATCATGACCAAACAACGCGCGTACGTGAAGGAAAACATCCCCCACTTTTCTCATTTCATATAATTAAACCCAAACTATACTCTCCACATACGCTAAGAAACAATAAAGAAACCCATAATCTACTATTCACACAAACTTACGTAAGTAGTTACAAACACAAACACAAACACATTCACTCGCACTATGAAAAAAGAGTTAGTGTTTATATTCACACTACTCTACCTACACACATTGGCAAATTGATGGTTATTTCTTTTCTTGAGTATTGGGTAGCCCTGAAAAGGGCTGTTTTTTGGAACTTCATGGACACCTGGTTAATGGTGGCACCTTCCAGGCCTGGCGCCACATACACATCTTGTTTCCCAGTTGCTTTTTACTTTTTGGGGGGAGAGAGCAGAGGCAGGATATGTGGCTTCAGAATCCCAATTTTCGGTTTCTGGGATTCTGAAATTTCTTCTTCTTCTCTCCTTTTCCTCCTCTTCTTTGTTTCTTCTCTCCTCCTCCTCTTCTTTGTATCTTCTCTCCGCCTCTTCTTTGTATCTTCTCTCCTCCTCTTCTTTGTTTCTTCTTTCCTCCTCCTCTCTCATCCTTCCCTCTTCCACAATGGCTTCCGCGGCCAGTTCATTTAGTATGCGCCTGGCATATTCCAGATGCACATGAAGTTCCAACAGTTTCGCCAGTCTCGTGTTAATTCTGGTGTTGATCAATCAACAAGGGTAGCTGGACTGCCGAACGAGTTTCAATTTATACTAAAAGTGCGGACGTGAAGGAAAACATCCCCCTAAAAAACATAAAATTGATCTTACCTAGATCATCACCAAAACAACGCGCGGACCTAAAAGAAACACTCACTCACTTTTTTATACTACCCATTACTATTGTAAAAAAATTTTTTTCATTAATCACTTCAATATACTATCCACATACGCAAAGCAATCCAATCCAACCCCCAAATCTACTCTCCCCACACCTCAAACAGCCAAAAAAACAAACATCATATTAATCTACTATCCACACCAACGTACGTGAGCACTTACAAACACACAATCTTATACACAAACACATACCTTCACATTTTTTAAAAAAGAGTTAGTGTTTATATTCACACTACTCTACTTACACACATTGGCAAATTGATGGTTATTTTTTTTCTAGAGTATTGGGGTAGCCCTGAAAAGGGCTTTTTTTGTTTGCTATGGCAATCTTTTTTAGTTTCTAAGAATGCGATGTCCTCTGAGGATAGACTTTCTGGCGATAGGTCTGCTTCTTCGGAAAGAGAAGAAGAACTCTTTGGTGTCGATACGACAATCGAAAAAGCCTCTGTCAGGTTCAGGTTGCTGCTGCTGCTGTTGTTGTTGTTGTTGCTGTTGCTGTTGCTGCTGCTGTCTCTGAAGTCTGTACTTATCTGTCCATTCTTCTTTCTCCCTGTTCACTTCTTCTCTGAAGAGCTCTTCTATCAGGTCTTCAGTGACTTTTAACATTCTCACATTCTCTATTTCTTCTGGCTTCGGTATCAGACTGTGTCTGACCCTATGCAAATTCACGTAGGCTTCGTTGAGCTTAGCTAGTTTGGAGCATATCTTCGTAGGAGGATGAGTCGACAATGGATGGTTAGACTGGAAACAACCCCGGTTCTTAAAGTCAAAGCGCGGACGTGAAGGAAAACATCCCCCACACGGTTTTCGAGCCGCAACGTTCAGTGAGTGTCATGAGAGGGATAGTAAGAAATTAAAGAGCATCAATCAAACATTCTTATAGCTAAACAAAAGACAAAGGCATTTTTTTTCAAAACACAACATTTTTTATTCAAAAATCACTTAACACTAAACAACAACTCTAACATTTTTTAACAATAATCCAACATGATAACATCAAACATTTTTTGCAAATGACAAACATTTTTTCAATTTACAGTCTACTTTAAACAGGGCTGACAACGTTGTGAATGAAATTGTGATTTCCACTGTTGGAAATCATTAGGCCATTGATGGACACTACGTTTCCTAGCTTGAGACAAAAGATAAGGATAATGGTCACAAAACCATCGATCTACTTTCACATCGTTTCTTGAAGAAGAACGAGGATCAAAATGAGTCACTAAATGTTCTAAGGAATAGCCCAGGCTGCGATGATGCAGAAAATACACACAGTACTGTCCACACACCAAGGAATCTGTGCCTTGTAATTTCACATTATTGAATCGGGTGGTCTGAGCATTTCTTCTCATAAAGTCGATGATATCGTCTTCCAAAGGGGGCAATCCGTACGAATCGAAATATTCCACACATCCTTCTTGAGGAAAGTAGACGGCTACCCAGTGGGTTCCTGGGAGATGACTGTCGTCCGTGTTGATTACGTAAGCTAGATGGTCTTTAGGTTTGCGATGAGGGAGTTCATCTTTAGCACAGACGACAGGATTCCAAGAAGCAGTATACGAACTGTGGTTCAAAAGGTAATAAAGTTCCCAGGTATCAATGTTTTGTGTGTTTTTTTCTTCTTCATAGGTAATAATAAGTCGTCAATTCGATCCTGACTTTTTGCTTGAAAATGTCTGACAAATAACCGTTTCTTCGTTTCGTCTCCTCACTCTGATTCAGGAGAGCTTCGATACGATGGATCTCTTGAGTGGTTAATGGTGGACAAGAATGTTCACGCAAGTCTTTATACCACTGGTGCCAAACGTCTTCGTCCGAGATGAGACTCCAAGCTTCGTCCAGATACTCGTCCAATTTTTCTTCTTGACTCAACATCAGGCATTTATCGTGTTGAATTTGACTGGGATGATCGTTTTGACATCCATAGCAATTTTTCTTGATCAATTCCGTCATTTTTTCGACCAAGTGTTTGGCAAAACAGCAGACTAAATGGGCCTCTTGTTCTGGCCACCTTGACTTCATCATGATATCTTCGTCTTTGTCTTGGGATTCTTCTCCCACGGTCTCCTCACATTCCATCTCCAAAGTTTCTCCACTAGGTAAAGAGGGATAACAGTCTTCCATGGTTTCTAGTAATCTAGAATGACTTCTCTCAAACCGTTAATTTATATGGTATTATCGAATTCTGCATACAGAATGACGTTCACCGTTTCATCAGGGTCTCGGTCTTTAAACTGAATTTCCACACGAATCTGGCCGGATTTTATAGGTTGGAAATGTCCCTCGTCGCTGCCTTGGTCTGGAGTGAAATCGAAAGCCCACAAAGCATAGCCTCCTGCATAATCCTCGTACGTAATACCGTGACTTGTATTGGTTCCTAGCTGTCCCGTGGCTTCGTACAAGGACAAGTACGATCTCAAGTAATTCTTCTTGGTAAAGTCAGGTTCAAAAGGTCGGGTACACAAGGTTTTGCCATCGGGACTCACTTCGATTTTGGACACGCCAAAGTGTTGAAAGTAGAAAAGATTTTTTTCGGCAGCTCCGTTGAAGGCTGTATTCTCGACGATACCAACGATCAAACGTTTGGGTAACTGTCCTTGGAACAGATGATCTTCGATCATGGATCGCTGTCCCTTGGGAATGGTGAAGGTTTTCACTTCTACGCGTCGTATGGGATACTTGGCGGTCGTTCTGCTCAACGTCTGACTGATGTCGTTTCCCACTTTAGGTAACACTTCCACACGGCGTACGTAGAGTCTGGCTTCTTGGATTTTGGTTTTGTAACCGTCGCTATCAGCCATTAAATGGAAAGCAGTACTGCTACGATTCAGTCTCAGGCGGACATCCACCCCGTTCAGCAAATACTTTTCTTGCAACCACATGTCCAAATGCAAACGATCCATCAGTTCTAAACTTGTGTCGACTCCCGTGATTCTCTTTCTTCGTTCTACAAATCCATCATTGTTGTCTTTCTTTTCATCAGTTTCCAATATTTCAAACTTGGTAGGTTCGTCAGCTTCCCATACCACACAGGCATTGAGATGAGTGTTCTTGGCATCTATTCCGTACGTCAAGAGATTTTCCAGGTAGGTACGATAAGGGTAAGTATCCATGCTGCTACTGACCAGTTTGTTATTCAAGTACAAGTCCACTCCACTGAACAAGGAATGCATGAAATTGTTGACGGGAGCTACTGCTTCATCGTCTATAGGACCTCCAGTCTTATCTAGAACTTTGACTTTCAGGTACAAGTAACTGCTATTCAGATCGATGTAATCTTCGGGCTGTCCTTTGATTTCAAACTCGATGGGAGCGGAATCCGTCAAAGAGGAGACGGGGTGAAATTCCACCCACTGGGATTCTTGTATGGTCATAATGGTGGGGGGCATGGCAAACAGATCCAGTTCCATCTTGGAACAAGCGCAAGACTCTCGGTACATCATTTTTTTGTTCTTTCTCAATAATCGAAAACGTCTAAGTCTCGAACGGTTCTTGTTTTCTTGGCCTTTCTAGCTTGAAGTCTGGTGAAAGGGTGTTTTCTGCGTCGTCTCTTTCTGCCTTGTCCTTGCTGAATGCCTGACTCGGTAGCGTGCAGGGCATTTATAGGTGTTTCTCGGCGACCCAAAATATCTTTGCCCGTTTGCAGCAAGACATTTTTGCCTGCCCTCATGAAGGCTTCTTTAGGGTTTTGTTTGTCGATGATGACATTTTGGAGAAATTCTTTGCCTTGCGTCAGTGCCGCATCTTTCAAGGCGTGCAATCCGCGTGTCACCATCGGTTTCAACACCGGGGCCACCGAACGAAAGGCCGATTTTAACATATCTCCTAAACCGTGTCCTCGCTGTCGAGCAACCCCTCGGTACACTGGATACATGACTTAAGAGTCGTGAGAAAACCGTTTTCGAAAATGGAGTTTCACCGTGACTTTTCCTTTGGTGAATGGAATATTTTGTCCCAAATCTCCTTTTATAGTAATGTTGACCGTGTCCAAATACGACTTGCTGACAGGCAAATAGTGAGGATGGACAAATTCGCGGTGGACGTGGTAAGTGTTTCCACCTTACTCGACAGCGTTCGTGGCAGAATCCACTTTGAAAGGAATGACACGCAGTAACGGTACGGAGGTGTGTCCCACCACGTTGTACTCCACCACATCGGAATACCCGAACATCAAATTCAGTCCTTGATTGAGTTCTACTGGGGTACGAAATAACTTGGTAAAAGACTCATTGTCGTAAACGATGGGTAATTCGTTTTTCTTCATCATGGCCATTCTCATGTCCATGTCTCCGCCCAACATGTCAAACAATTCAGGACAAAATAAAATGGACAGGATTTTATTCCGTTCAAATTTCATCGAGAAGCGACGAGCTGCTTTGTGGTACTCCATGGTGACACTTTTGTTGACATGCTCCAAAGCTTGCAGAAACACGCCATTAAACCTGGTGGCTATGGTGCTGACCAAATGTTGACCACTAAAATAATAGCCTACGGGAATGAACAAGTGATAGGTGGTGTACTTTTGATTTTTTGTGCCAGGGGTTTTCTTGTCATATTTGCCATAGGTATCCAAGAACTGTTGCAATGGTTCGTCATGAACTTCTACATCAAAAAAATTTTGATTGGGAAGGACATTGAGGACTTGGGTCGGGTGAATGATTTCTACTAAAGCCACTTCCCAATGGGCTTCGTGATCTAACTGGATGGCCTGAGGTAATTTGGCCGTGTAACAGCACAACGTGTTCTTGGGGAACACCTCCATGGAACTGTCACTGGGTAAGGTTAAGTAAAATTGGTTTTGGTGACTCATAATTCCAGAGTTCTGTGGCTGTCCGAGGGGTTACTGGACGTCAGAGGCGTGTCTCCGCCCAAAATGGGGTTCTGGTTGTGGTTGGAGTGGTGACTGACACTGGCACTGGACACAAGGTTCCCGTGGTTCCCGTTCGAGGAGAATTTCAGGGAGGGATTGGGAAGCAGGTAACCGATGCAACTGCTCAATAAAATGGTCCACAATTGTTTGTCTCCTTGTTGCAAACTCAAAATGGCAATGGCTGCTCCGATGACACAATACACCACGAAGATTTGGCAGAAAAAGACGATTTGCGTTTTAGGTACACGTTCTCCACACCACACCCACAAAGGTTGTTTTTGTAAATCTTGCACAGAAGAACTGGGTGAAGGAGGAGTGGTCGACGTAGCTGCGTCTGTGTGAAAAGCCATGATGGTCACTTCTTTTTATAGTCGATGACTTGCGAAGCGTCGATCCAAGAATCAAAACTGGGTGGATATCCTTTCCAACGTACTTTGACTTCTTTGACACGTCGTTTGCCCACTTTACGGGTTCTGCGTTCGAGAATGCTTTCGATGTCGTACACGTCGTCTTCTTTTTTGGTGACACGTTCTAACTCGGGCAAATAAAACGTTCCTTTGAGCACTTCTCCGTTCATGTCTTCCAATTTATAGACGGTAGGATGACGGCCATGCACTCGTCCAGTGACGCGAAACAATTCGGTCGTCCAGTTAGGTAAGTAACCTTTGTCGAAACTGCGTTTGGTTCTGCCAATGCCCACCCAATCTCCTACGGTCAACTCTCCACTTTTCTTGGGGACAAGCCCTCGTCGGGGACGTACCAAACAGGCGCTCAAACACCAACACTTCGTTCTCGGGAGTCACTTCTTGCGGGGCACGTCCGATGCTTCGATGGTAAGATTGGTTGTACGCTTGCACCAGGTGCGGTAAGATGTCGATGTACTTCAGAGTGTGGTGATGCGTAAAATATTTCCACATGCGTTCTTTCAAAGTGCGTTGAAAACGTTCCACGATGCTGGCTTTGGTTTCGGGATTCTCCGTGGTAAAAAAATGAATGTCACGTTTCTTTAATTCTTTTTGGAAAGCTTGGTTCAGAAATTGGGTGCCTTTGTCCGTTTGCCATCGAAGAGGGTGACGACCGCTTTGTTTCAACACCCGTTGCAGGGCTCGCACTAACTCGCTGCTCGATTTGGAAGTCAAGGGCACGACCCAGGTAAATTTGGAAAAGACGTCGATGACACAAAACAAATATTTGTAGCCACGATTGTAGTTGGTCAAATGAGAGACATCGGCTAAATCGGCTTGCCATTGATGATCGATGCCTTCCACTCGGGTGCGACTTCTGGCAAACTTGCGTCGAATGGGTTTGTGTAAAGTGTAGGTAGCTTGTTCTTGTAACCCTCGTTGCACTTGAGGTAAACGGAGACTTTTCAGTCGAGTTTTGGCAGCACGATACAATTTTTGAACTCCTGCGTAACCTGCAGGATGCGAGGGATCGTAGTAAATGCTGGCTAAGACTTTTTCCATTTTTGGTGTGTTAATAAGTTACCCACTCTTCGGTGATGCTACTTTGGGTGGGTCGAAAGGGTGGTTTAGAAACGGATTTACGTGTCCGATGGGCTACGGGAGTAGAAGTCGAAGGTAGTGGTGGTGGAGGTGGCAATGGAATGGCTTTGGTTTTCTTTTCTTTTTTCACTTCTGGTTTCCGTTCTTTCTTTTTCACTTCTGTCGAAGGAGGAGTGGACATCATCTTTTTAACCCAAGCTTTCATTTCTTCTCGTTGAGGTGTGGGGGACGGGGTCAACAAGGATGCTGCAATCTTACTCGAAATGGGAGCTGCTGACGGCGTTTGAAACACTTCTCGCATCTCTTCTTCCTCAGGTCTTCCTGGGGTAGCATCTCTGGTGACCCCTGGGGATGGTAGTAGTGGTGGTGGTGGTGGTGGTAGTGATGATCGTGCTGGACCTTTCATCAAGGTCTTAAAATCTTTCAAAGTGGGTAGAGCTGTTTCGTCTAAAGCTTTCTGGTGAAAGAGTTGCAGTCGTTGCAAGAGTTGACCGTACTTTTGCGATTTTTCTGTTTCGGACAAATCTTGGCGATCCATCAAGGACTGCAATTCGTGTTGTAACTGGGACATCTCGCTCAAATTGGGATTGGGAGGTAAATGCGGGGTGCGTTGTTCTTGCCAACGATGGTATTTCATCCATCGTTTGTAAGGCACTAAAGCCAGTTTTCGTCCTTCCATGGGGTTGTCAGCGGTCGATTCAGAGATCTTGGGACTTCCGAGGGCCTTTTTATCTTGCTCCCACCAGTCCTCCCAACATGGTTCCCAAGACTCCTTTCAGTATGGGGCCTAACAAGAGGGGTAAAATGCTTCCACGTTGGACCAACATCTTCTTTTTTTGACGAATGTGAATTTTCTTTTGAACCATTTGGCGAAGAACGTGACGATGTTTGCTTAAGCATTGTTTCTGGTGTTTGGACAAAGGGATCGTGCCTTTCAAGACGTTCAAACAACATTCGCACACGGTATCGATGACCTCTTTGGAGGCCGATTGAATGAGTTTTTTTCGTAGAGGTGGAGAAGCTTTGGACAGGACAGATAACATGTCTCCATGTTTGACTAAACGTGGTGGTAGTCCTTTCCTTTTCTTTCCTTGGGTTTTTCTGGAGGGTGACATCTTTGAGTCTTCAGGAGCACCAAAAAACATTGATACCCTACTTGGTCACACGCCTTTTTTATACTGGAACGCGTCGCCACTGATTGTCTTTACGTCGTATTAGTTTGAGGACAGGCATGACACGTCGTGCAGGGGTACGTAACGGCCTAAATCGAGCCAGTTCTTGCTTGGACAAATCCAGTAAACTTTGTAACATGCCCGATCTTTCTTGGACTTTGATTTTGGGAGAAGGTACTTTGTGAGCAGCAGCCACTGCCACTAAATTGGAGGGTCCTGCCACTGGGGAAGTTCTTTTTCGGGTCATCAACGGAGAAGTTCTTGGTGTGATCAACGTCTCCAAGTACTCTTCAGTTCTTGGTGTCATCAACGGAGAAGTGGATGAACCTGAGGCTGTCGGAGACGCAGTCACAGCCGTGGCAGGTCGTGGTTTGCGAGTGTAAGGTTGCGTCCTGGCCGAAGTGCCTCTCTTGCGACTAGTTTTCTTCTGTGGACTTTTCTTTTTCTGGGGACTTTTTCTCTGTTTCTTTTTCTGGGGGCTTCTTTTCTTTTTCCGGGGTAGTGTCTGGTAAGAGGAGGGTCCCGTCACTGGAGAAGTTCTTCGTGGGGACCTGGTCTTTTTCTTCTTGGGGCTTCGTTTGACTTTTTTCAGGGGATAACTTTGGGGGCATTAGGATCCCATCTTAAGAGAGAGCGAATGATGACCCCTCCTAGAGTACCGCTCCCTCCAGGTTTCAAAATGATTTGTTTTTTGGTTTGAGTGTCGATGCGGCGATCGGCCAGTTGGACCAAAGCGACTTTGTTTCGATCGAAAAAGCGTTTGGTTTGATGAGGAATCTGAATGATTCCTTGGAGTATTTGACGTGCCGTCACCGTGAACCATCGTAAGACTTCTTTGAGACTAGCTTCTAGGACACGAGCTCGTATTTGTGGATTTTTTTTCTCGACTGATGCCATATAAGGCACGAATCAATTTGACGGGAAGATGCGACTGAAGGGACGTCATGTTCAAAATGTGTGTGAGACAGACGAAAAGGGTCTGAGGTTTTTATAGATTTTTTATGTGGAGTGAAATTAAGTCGAGGACGGAGACGTGTACAGGACAGGCCCTCCGTCTTGACACCAGTGGTGAAACAAGTAGGTAGAAATCGCAAATCCTCGGGGGTCGTAGGTTTCAAATCGACGAGTAAATAGGCGTGTGGAGTTTGAGTGGCATCGTCGTACGCCTGAGTCAGCCAAGGCGTCCCTAACTGTTTGGCTAAGACTTGCACTTGCGATTTATCTCGAGGGCTTTTAAACAAGACCACGTAATGCGCATTGAGACTGATGGTGCGATGGGCTTTACTTTGTTGAACCAAATTTTGAGTGATGTAAACGACACTGGCATTACGGTGATGCCCTTTGCGCGTGAACCACAGTTTAATTTCTTCTTCGTCTTCTCCTAACATGTCGTCGAAAATGACCAGATGGGTTTGACGGGAGTCAGAGACGATGCCATCGTCTTCTTTAGGAATGCCTTCCACAAACACGATGGAATCGCCTTGACTTTCTCGCAAGAGGCTGTACGCCGATTGCCACTCTTTGTAACACCACACGATCCGTTGAGGTGGACGATCGATCAAATGATGTTTATGTTCGATCAAACGTTTGACGAATTCGGTTTTGCCTGAACCGCTAGGTCCAGCAATGAGCATGTTAAAGGGATGGCGAAGATACAGAGCCTCCCAACTGGCACGATCTAAGTGTTCGTCGATGACTTTGACAGTGGAGGAAGAGGGAGCAGAGACAGCAGAAGTAGCCATAGTGTGAGAAATGTCACTTGTGACAAGAAAAACAGACAAGACAAGAGTTTATATACTTTTTTTAGAACACGTTTATTGAATGTTTCAAACATGAATACGAAAGACAAAAATACATAAAAGCCAAAGGCTTAAGTACAAGGATAAAAGGCACATGATAACCATCAACGTGGAATAAACACAAGTGTCTGTACAACATGTTTTGGGTAATGTTCTAACCAGTTCTATAGTAGGGGGTAAGGTCACACAAGTGTCCTCCCGAAAGGGTCTTTCAGGCCTGTCCACGACAGTCCCGTCCTGGGTGACGGGTTCTTCTGGCACCGTCACTAACACAGGTTGAAAAGTAACTTTTTTCCTTGAACAACTCTCGTGCATACTGGGCCACTTCTTGGGTCCAAGCCTCAAAATCCCATTCTTTCCAGGCACGGACATCTGTCCAATGGGGATGTAAGTCACAAGCTACACACACATCGTCATACACGTCTTGGGTAGCTAAAAGTTGACGAATCTTTTATTCCTGTAGAAGTCGAGAAGTATCCAGATGAAACCGCAAGGCTTTGAGCAAAAGGAGTTTTTCGTGACCATTTAAGGCCATTGAGGTGGTAAGTACTGATCGTAAAGAGTCCACAAAGACTCGGCTGGTAAACGAAATCCCAGAAAACAAGTCACTAAGACACACACCACTTGTCGTCCCAAATTGAATGGATACAGTTCTTGTAATAATCGATGGTAATGATCCACGGTTTGAATATGGTTATCGAGTTCCTTCCACGGAATCTGTTGGATTACATGCGATAAAAGTCGTGGCATGGCATCCTGTTTTTATAGTCTCTTTGTTTCGGAAACAATACACGTACTTTCTAGCCAGACGTCTTCGTTCTCCAGTAGGGAATCTAAATGTTGCATACTGTAACCGAAACGTCAGACTTCGTTTAGAAGTTTCCTCTTCCGCTAAGTAGATTCCACGTAAAATATGTCTGTAATCCTTTACCTTGTCTTCCTCAATGTGTTGTACTAGGTGAATCTCGAAGTAACCAAAATGATCAACACGTGGATCATCGGGGGCCTGGAAGTATTGAACAAGGTCTGACCACTGAAACAATTTCTGACGAATCAGTTCTCTTATACCATTCAGGTACCAGTGCTTAAAGATCTGGTGACGTAACGGATGCAATTGTTCTTTACGATTGACTTGTATTTTGACCAGCTCTCGGTAAATGCGTTCTCTCAACTCCACAGGCAAAGCACGAATGTTCTCTTGTAAAGTATCCATGAATAGGTCACACTAAATCCTCTTTGGTCTGACACAAGAAATGTACTGTTTGCACAGACATGGTTTCAATTCATTGTCGAATCTAAATCGTTTAGTTACTAATTTACACGTTACAATTCGTTCAGAAGTTTCCTCTTTCACCAAGCTGACATTGCGTACAAGATGTTGGTAATTCGTTAACTCTTCCTGTGGAATTCGATGCAGTACGTTTACAATGTAGTAGATAGAATCGTCCATACCAAACCATTCCTTTTTAAAACCAGGGGGTCGTTGATCAATGTCTGACCAATGGAACACTTTCAACTCAATCAGTCCTTGTATAGCATTCAGGTACCAGTGGTTCAAACACCGGTGACGTAACGGATGCAATTGTTCTTTACGTTTCACTTGTATTTTGACCAGCTCTCGGTAAATGCGTTCTCTCAACTCCACAGGCAAAGCACGAATGTTCTCGTGTAAAGTATCCATGAACAGATTATGGTAAGTTACTTCAATGTCTCGGTCCCACTAAGGGTAAGTAATGACAATTCGGTGACCATCGAGCATGTTCTACGTAGGCCGAATCTTGCGGTTCCCAGTGGTGAAGTGACACACCGCAACTGAAGCACTTGACTTTATCTCCCTCGCCCAAGTAGAAAAATCCGGCTCTGGCTAATTCTTCGGGGGTCGGTCCTCCCAGATACTTAGGCCATTTTCCTTTGAACGATTGAAGACGATTTTCAAAGTCGCAGTATTCCGACAAACGCACAGGAAACGAATATTCGTCTTTCACAGGTTCGTTTCGATGAGGGTTGGGTGACATGAACAGGAGTTTGCTCAAGGCTGGATGACATCCGTAGGGGGGTAGACGTGAAGGTGAACATTCCCCTTTAAAACGAAACCCAGTAAAATGTCCAAGAGGACGAGCGGCATCACTTTCGCATCCCTCAGGTTTGACACGCACAGCATCACTTTCCATGATAGGGGTAGTGACACTAAAGTTCCCATGATGCTTTACGGCATCGCTAAGGTCACAACGTACAGCATCGTACCCATCGCAAGGCTCACAATCGCATTCCACTTCAGAAGCCTCACACTTGAATTGTGCCTTTCTGAACAACTTGTTTTGTGTTTCTCTGAAAGTATTCATCTTGTTCGCTCGGTCTTGGTAGTCACAATGAACTATCGATCTTGCCTAGGGTTCCTTTTTATATACAGACCAATACCGACGTGTCCATACGGTAAGGTGAAATGATTGGGAAGTCGAACTCGCTTCTGGTACACGATTTGATAGACTTTTTCCAAGGGCCGACATTCGATGTGGTGAGTGGGTAAACGTACAATCTTGTTCGGTTGATAGGTGGTCACTTTAAAGTGTTCATCCTCTCCCGATTGCAAGGCTTCTTTCAATACCCCAAAGTTGACCACTCGACTGGTACGATAATTCAGAGTCAGTCCTTTCACTTTGCACGTCGTGTGCACTTCTCCTTGTGGGTCCCGGTATTCGTAGCCGTAATTTTTTGGACCGCCACTGACGAAACTTAGAATCTTGTCGTCGGGATGCTCGTCTGTCCAGACTCCTAAACGGTCTCCTTCGATGTCAGGGTGCTGTTGACTCGGGTGATGGATGTAAATGCAACTGTCCGTGTCAAAGTACAGGACGCGTTCCCCTAACAGTTCTAAAGCTTCGTACAATTTTAAGCGAGCATGAGCTGTCACGTAAGCCGCAATGATGACATTTCCAAAAGGGTCGTCTTGTACAAAGTCCAGATCTTCTTCGTAATTGACCAAGATCAAATCCTCTCGAACGACGTCCACGTGTTTCATGTATTTGCTTTTGTCGTGAATCATCTGGAAGTAGCGGGAAGGTTCTGTCAAATATTCCGTCTTGGGTAAACACGGTCGTTGTGCCATTTTACCCCACAAGCAATTTAACATCACTTTGGCAAACGATCGCCTGCCTTCGTTTTCCTCGATGTGGTCTAAAGAGATACCTTCTTGTTCATAGTATTTCTCTTTGAATTGTATTTGGTCTTCGGGAGTGTGACACCAGGAAGGATAGCCGCTGGCTTCTTGTTTCAGTTTCAAAAAGGCATCCACGTAGTCAGCGAAAATGCCTTTCTGACTGGGATCACCCTTGTGGTATTGTTGTGTCTTGGGAAAGTGGCAAATTTCGTACACTTCTAACAGTTGGTATCCCATGTCCAGAGCTTTGAACAATTCTACGCTGACCCAGGTTCCCGCAAGGCACGTTCTTCCTGGGTGTGCTGACAAGGTTGGTCTTGGTTGCACGTTTCGGCACAAGTACGGCACAAGGGAAACATCAGTTTGCCTTGACAATGGTGAGGTAAAACAGGATGGTATAGGTTCGTGGGAGGCAAAATTTTACACTTGATCAAGCCTTCGTATTGTCGAATGTTTTTCAGGTCGATGTGTTCCGTTAACAATTGCGGGTGCCCTACAGGAAAGTGACAATATTTGCACACGTAGGGATACAGCGAACACACATCCAAGTATTTGATTTCTTCTCCTTTCTCTTCGTCGGCTTGGTACAGCAAACAGGTGGCATTGGTCCTTCCTCCGTACAAACTATCCCTAGGGTTCAGCGGGTAAATGAACTGGTAACTTTCCACGAGGCATTTAAACTCGGGATCGGTTTTCATACGGTGATCGTACTCGTGTTCCCACATTTCCACCACTTGGTATCCTTGCTGTTCCAACTTTAAGCGCCGCTGACATGTGTCCTGGTACAAGTCTTCCATGGTTCGTTGTAAAAACTGATTTTTAGTGCTACGGTCAGGGTAACAGACGGGACATCCGTGAAATAAGCAACCGTTAAACTCGTACACGATCTTGGGGTTTTCTAAGTCCCAGCCATCTACCGAATACGTTCCGATGGTCTTTTCACCCCCTCCGTTGCGGGCATGCTGAATCCACTTGTCTTCCTTGTCGCACAAGTAATGTAACCAACGTAGGGCTTTGACCGAGTATTGACGTTTGACAAAGTTGGTCGTTTGAGGGCTGATGACAGCCACGGTGTTTTCAGGCATGAATCGTTGTCGATACACTAAGGAACACGCTTTGGCAATGGTACAAGCTTCTTTCAAAGGATCGACCCCTCCGTGTTCCATGAACAGTTCTCGAAATTTTCCACAGCAACGCCGTAAAATGTCCACGTCGGAACGACAATACTTTAGCATTTCTTCCTGAAAGTCGAAAGGGTCCGAGGCGTGAGCCTGGTACCAAGCATAGAAAGCTTCTCGTTGTTCGGTACGCATGTTGTCGGGGTCGTAATAGTGAGCCTCAGGTAAATGGGGTAGAACGGCGTGTTGATTGGCTTCCGTATTGAAAAAGTGTGGAAAGTACCCTTTAGCCATTTCTGTCATTCCAAACGTTTTAGGCATTCGACTCAAAGGCATGGCCAAATAGCTCATCGAATCTTTAAACTGTACTTGTCTCACTTGCATGAAAATGATTTTGGCTCCGTTCAAAGTCACTTTAGGACGCTCGGTGCCTTGTTCCGTATAGTATCTCAAAACAAACTGTCCATCGTATCCGGAGAAATTGTGAGCCATCACCTTGGCATGGCGATGACAATCTCCGTAACGTTCGATGTTCTCTTGGCTCCTCGTCTTGTCGACGGTGTCTAAAACCCATTGGGCAAAATCGGCTAACGTGTTCGGTCCCCGAAAGATTTTTTCACGCCCTCCAGGAATCTTGCTGCAGTGAGGGCAATGACTGAAGATAGGTTCTTGAACGCACTTCTCGCACGCTCGATGAGCCACGCAGAAATTAGGAATGTAAATGCCGGTCTCTTGCATGCATTCGAAATCGAAAAAGATGAAATTGCCTTTCTTGTTGTGACCGTCCTCTTTCTCTGGTGGGGGTTGGTATTTTTGCACGTAGCATTGGTGTTCCAAGTCCACGATGTGGTGACAAATGTGACATTTTTTCTTTCCTGGACATACGTGTGCCTTGGCAGTATTGGTACATATGCCTTGTCCACACGTAGGGCACAATCTCAGGAGTTGACAAGCACATTTCTGCTGTGAACCTTGCGTCTTCAAATGTTGTTGATAACAGGTAGGGCTGACAAACGTACGCAGACAAGTTGAACAAGGCACTGGTTCTTCGCTCAGACAGGGTGGAGAGGCCAAACATCCTGAGCATTTCAATCCACAGTGCTTGTGTTGCTCTCGATTGTTATAACCATGGTCACATTTCTCACAGTAATAACCGTATCCCAGGAATGCAGTGATACTGGTAATGGTATCGAAATGGTCATCGTGATAATAAACATGAATGTATTTTCCGTCCTTAAAATCTTGGCCTCGAAACAACAGAGGCCCGCGCATTTCTTGAGGGTGCACTTTCAAGGTGTATCGTGGAGCTAGGGCATCTTGCAATTTTTGCATCTCAGGAATGCCACAGGGTGTGTCTTTGGACAGTCCGGCTTGTTGTAACAGGAGTTCTGCTTCGTTTCGTTGTTTGGCTCGGTTCGATTTTCGAATGTTCTCCCAGGTTCTTTTCCATTCTACCGTGTCGTTCTTGTTGGCATACGTTCGTCCCACCACGATGGCACGGGCTAAACACATCTGGTCTTGAGGGTCGTTAATTCGGACGAGACTTGTTTTGGTGTTGCGAAGGTCGTCCACCAATAACATCTTTTTGCGTCCTGTCTCTTGAGGAGGAGAGACGTGGGTCATGTCCAGTGTGGCTTTACCATCGGTGATGTCAAACTGATCATTAGATTGTTGTACGTGTTGAATCTTGTCCATGACTTTGGAAGCAGTCAATTCTGCAGGGGTGCTAAACTCGATCCAAACAGGAGATTTCAAACCGTCGTGTTGTATGGAAAGTCTCAAGCGATCGTCTTCTTTGGGTTGACATTGTCGCTTGAGTGCGGTGAGCAAAGAATCCCACACCCCAGTGATAAACACTTCTGCTTTCTCTAACGGCACTTCAGCCTTGAAATCTTTAAACTTCACTGTGTATTTGTAAGCCGTGGTTCTAAATTTTCTAGAGGAGCGCTTTTCCGTCTCTCGAATGGAATAGTATTTTTCAGGGTTGACTAAGGGTGGTGAACTTGGTTTAGAGGGTTCGGATTCTGGTTCACTCATGTCCTCTTCAAAATCACTGGCATGAATTTGTGCCAAGATTTCAGCCCTGGTACGAGGCGATAGATCACGTTTCTGCCTCTTACTTTCTTCTTCTTCTTTCTTCTCGAATGAATAGGATCGTTTCATCTTGAGTGCAAAACGTCAAATGACTCAAGTTTAAACACCATAGACTAATTTATAGTCATGGCAGACCAGCGTATATAAAAGGGTGTGTGTCTTGTCCTTTCACTATTCATTTCACTCTCAAACCGAGCACAACGATGGAAGAGACTAGCCAAATCGAACGTTTCGTCAGAGCTTTGCGAGGGGTTATTAGAAAATTCTCTTCAGACCAGCCCACGGACTACTCTCCTTCCTTTCGAGATAAAAGTCAAGATACTTGCTATATCTGTCAGAAGAAAGGGCATTGGTTTTCAGAGTGTCCAGACCGTCAAAAAAGAAAAAAAACAGGGGCTAAAAAAGACAAAAGTCAAGATATCTGTTATTATTGTAAAGAAAAAGGACATTGGTCTCCAGATTGCCCAAAAAAGAAACAAGAGGAATCAGAAGAAAAGAGGAATTCTTCAGAAGAAGAGAGGGATTCTTCAGAGGAAGAGAGGGATTCTTCTGAGGAAGAAAGAAGACAGGTGAAGAAAAAGAAACAGGGGAAGAAAAGAAGGGAAGAAAGTGAGGAGGAAGAAGAGGAAAAGAGTGTGACGGTGAAGAAATTTAAAAAATAGAGAGACTAAACAAGGAGAAAGAAGAAGTTAATGAACTTTTAATTAAAGTGTTCTGTTGTGAATTGTGAATTGGATTGTAACAATGGAAAAAAGAATAAATTAATGATACAAGGTAAGTGTCTTTGAGTTTTGATTTTAAAATAAGAAGCTCCACTCACGCACTCATACACAGACACGTACTATAAGGGTAAAATGGGTGGGTTTTTTTTTTTTAGTTATTGGCAAATTGAGAGGCTATCTCTTTTCGAGAAATGTGGGTGGCCCTGAAAAGGGCCTTTTTTGGTGTAGGGGTGAGTTTAAGCAATCAACTTTAACTTCCTTAAGCCTTTGCCACGGCCAAGGCCTACTTCTGGACTGCGTAATGTTGATGATGATGATTGGGTTGAAATCACTAAGGGTGGTACGGTAGGCTTAGTCACAGGGTTAACGTGTTTAGCTCGGGAAGGTCGTATTCTCTTCGGTCGTAATAAAGAAGTCTGATACATTTGTTTCAGACTTCTTAACTCCGCTAAAATGTCCAACAGTACCGTAACCGTTTGATTTTCACCCTCTTGTTTCTTTGCTGCTGCTACTTCTTCTTGCTGTTGTTGCTGTTGTTTTTTTCTTACCTCTTCTTCTTGCTGCTGTTGCTGTAGGAGAAAAGCTTGTTCCGCTTCCTTTTGTCGTTGTATAAATTTCTCCAATTCTTCTTTCTGTCTCTGTCTAAAATTCTCCACTTGCGGTAATGAAGAAGGTAACGAAGGTTCCGGAACAAATTCTTGCGAGGTAAGAAAATCCACAAAATCCCAATGTACCTCTTCTGAAAGTAAGTCCGGGTTCCCTTGGGCGGTCTCCACTGCTGGTGCACCCCAATGGATCGTTTTCTGAGTTTCCGTCATGTTGAATCACTGTCGCATAGATTGACTGCACACAAGCGCTAGCAAATCTATATAGACCACGTGACGTCACAGACTACTCTCTTCGGATTGGATGCGGGCTGACTGAATTTTGTAACGCGTGTTTGGATTGGTGAATGAACTCAATCCGTTTCAATCCTTCCTCTACCTATAAATAAGCGCAGTTCACTGCATTGATTCACCTGTTCTTGTCGCTTCAAGATGTGGACCACAGTCGAATCATCCACCCTTGTGTCTTCCATGATGTTTAGGACGGACATACTCATGTATGTCCGGTCCAAGTGGACCATTGTCGACAAGTCAGACACCAGTCTGTGGATATGAAGAGTATACGTAGAAAGACAAGGTTGCCCCAAGAGGACACTGATTTATGGCCCTCGAGTAAGACGCAGCTTGAGGACAAGAAGATGCCGCAGATGCCCTTTATGTTAATGGATACATTAACATAAACCCAAAGGCCCTTTTCAGGGCCACCCATATTTCTCGAAAAGAGAATGACTTTCCATTGCCTACCCCTTTTTTAAAATAATTTTTATTTTAAAAATTTTTATAAAAAAAAAAAAAATCCTATATTCAATTCCCCTTGTCCCTAGACAGACCCAAACCCTATTGACCATGTTCAATTTCCCCTTGTCCCTAGACAGTCCCAAACTCTATTCCCATGTAATGCTAATTCCCCTTGTCCCTAGAGTGTCCCACGATTTTTTCCATGTTAAATTTACATAGTCCCCAGAGTGTCCCGGGGGGGGGGGGTCTGTAATGCTAATTCCCATTGTCCCTAGGGTATCCCTATTCACTACTATTCTCCACTTGCGGTAATGAAGAAGGTAACGAAGGTTCCGGAACAAATTCTTGCGAGGTAAGAAAATCCACAAAATCCCAATTTACCTCTTCTGAAAGTAAGTCAGGGTTCCCTTGGGCGGTCTTCACTGCTGGTGCACCCCAATGAATCGTTTTCTGAGTTTCCGTCATGTTGAATCACTGTCTCGCATCGATTGACTACACACAGGCGCTAGCGAATCTACATAGACCACGTGACGTCACAGACTGTTCTCTTCGGATTGGATGCGGGCTGACTGAATTTTGTAACGCGTGTTTGGATTGGTGAATGAACTCAATCCGTTTCAATCCTTCCTCTACCTATAAATAAGCGCAGTTCACTGCATTGATTCACCTGTTCTCGTCGCCTCAAGATGTGGACCACAGATGAATCATCCACCCTTGTGTCTTCAATGATGTTTAGGACGGACATGCTAATGTATGTCCGATCCAAGTGGACCGTTGTCCACAGGACAGACACCAGTCTGTGGATACGTAGGATCTACGTAGAAAGACAAGGATGCCTCAAAAAAGTGCTGATTTACGGTCCTACAGTGAGGCGCAGCCTAAGGACAAGAAGAAGACCAATGCGGTACCCTTTATGTTAATGGATACATTAACATAAACCCAAAGGCCCTTTTCAGGGCCACTCATAGGTCTCGAAAAGAGATTGACTTTCAATTGCCTACCGTTTTTTAAAAAAATTTTTTAAAAAAATCCCATGTTAAATTCCCCTTGTCCCTAGACAAGCCCAAACTCTATTCCCCATGTTCAATTCCCCTTGTCCCTAGACAGACCCAAACTCTATTCCCCATGTTCAATTCCCCTTGTCCCTAGACAGACCCAAACTCTGTTCCCCATGTTAATTTCCCTTGTCCCCAGAGTGACCCACGATTTTTCTCCATGTTAAATTTCCATTGTCCCCAGAGTGACCCAAGGGGTCCTGTAATGGTAATTCCCATTGTCCCTAGGGTGACCCCCTTCACTACTCACACAATACCAACCTCTTGAAACAAGAACCATGGTTACGGTCTTATAGCTGCGAATAATGGCTACAGATAATAATAATAATAATAGTGAGGACTTTGTATAGCGCCTAATCTTTAAAAGCTCTAAGCGCTTTACAACATTAGACAACACATATAACATAAAAAAACATATATAATGATATGATTACAAACACAAACACCATGAAATTAGAAAACATAAAAAATGTGTTAATGATCCATTAAGGCGAGAGCCTTAGACTACTGGGCCCAACGCCCTCTCCCGCCCATCCTCACTCAGATATATAACATACACTATACTACTCGCATACAAGACAGTACGAAGATTATCTAAGATAGAATTAAAGGGCATGCTTATCCAGGAAATTTGTTGTTGTTGTTGTTCAAGGGTTTAACGCCATTTTTCAGCACAAGATAGGCTATACATGGCGGCCAGTATAACAGGTGGAGGAAGAACCCTGGAAAACCCAAGGAAGAACCACCGACCCACGAGAAGCTACTGGCAGGCTTTCACACGTACCCACGCTTGCCGAGCCTTGGACTTGAACCCACGCAGACAGAGATGAGATGACAGCGATCCGGAACGGTGAGCGCTTTAGACCACTCGGCCATTCGGCCCCCAGGAAATTTGTTGACTGATACTTAATATTAACTAATGACGAAATAAAGTTATTAGTTAGGATACATAAATCAGTAAAGGAGACGAATTTAAATTTTAACATATATCGAAACTGTCAATATCTGAATTATAAATGATCTACGTTTGAATTTAATTCCATCAAATATGCATAAATTGTTCTTTGTAACAGTTAATAAGGGTACAATGTATGTCACTGACGACGGGTATTAGTTGGTGTTTAGCATGACAAGTTCATCCTTAATACATTTAAAATATCACACACAAAGTACTGAAGTTCCTACCGCATTGAGGGATATTAAATTTTAAAAAAATAAAGAAATCTGTTTGTGTACATCAAGAATGGAGAAATAGAATTTTAAAAAATATTGGTTTAACATCAACACATGTTCTTGTCAAAAAGAGTTACCGAACACAAAGGTATTAAGAAATCATACATTCATGCTCATTCCTTGTGCGCATTGATCACTTCATTCCACGTATGCACTGATCACCTCATTCCTTGTATGTTTTATTCACTTCATTCCTTGTACGCACTGATCACTTAATTCCTTGTACGCACTGATCACACTAATAATAATAATAATGAGGACTTTGTATAGCGCCTAATCTTTAGAAGTTCTAAGCTCTTTACAACATTAGACAACACCTATAAGATAAAAAAACATATATAATGATATGATTACAAACACAAGCACCATGAAATTAGAAAACATAAAAAACATGCTGAGAATATTTAAGGTAGGAAACATTATTAGGTCTTTAAGTTTGTTCTTGCAGACGAAATAGGTGAGTTTTGAGAGCACTCTTGAATTGGATCACTGTGTCTTTGTGTCTAAGTTCAGTGGGCAATTCATTCCACGTTGCTGGGCCCTGGTGTGCAAAAGAACGCTGTCCATATGACTTTGTTTTCATAGTGGGAATAATGAGTATACGATTGTCAGAAGAGGAGCATAAGTATCTTGCTGGTGTGTACACATGAGTGAGGTCGGATAGGTATATTGGACTAGAGTCCGACAGTGAAACGTAGCACAGAGAACAAATTTTGTGTTTGATTCTGGATCGAATGAATAGCCAGTGTAGGGTACAGAGCAGTGGGGAGGTGTGCTCTGATCATGGTACTCTAAGTATGATCCGAGCAGCTGTGTTTTGAACTTTTTGAAGTTTCTGGAGCAGATATTGAGATGAACCAGACAGAATTGAGTTACATTAGTCCAGTCTTGAAAGTACTAATGAACACACAAGTGTTTTAGTGGCATCAACTGAAAGATATTTGCAAATGGAGCTGATGCGTCTCAGCTCAAGATATGCAACCTTGCAAATGTTCATGACATGTTGGTGCAATGTGAGAGTACTGTCCAGAGTAACACCTAGGTTTAGTACTGATTGTGTGAATTTGATGTTGGTGTTGCTGATATTTATTGTTTGAGGTAAAGGATGTGAATGAGAAAGCCTTTGTGTTGTGATCAGAATGGCCTCAGTTTTATCATCATTTCTCTGCAGCTTGTTACATGTCATCAATGATTTCACATCAGAAATGCACTTCTCTACACCTTGAATGGTAGCATCAACTTCAGTTGGGTGGCTAGATTTGTATAATTGGGTGTCATCAGCGTACAATTGGTGAGACACTGGATGATGATTATGACACTTGAAAGCGACTGAGTGTATAGAATGAAGAGAACAGGTCCAAGAACAGACCCCTGTGGAGCACCATAACATTTATCAACTGGGCTGGAGTGTATTCCATTTGCAGCTACAATTTGTGTCCTGTTGACCAAGTAGCACTTGAACCACAGTAAGGCTGTATCATGAATGCCAAATACATGCTGGAGACGGTGAAGTAATATATCATGGTCTGTTGTGTCAAATACTGCAGACAAATCAAGGAGGGTGATGACTGTAATCTTTCCGCTATCCAACGCAGAGAGAATATCATTAACTACTTTTAGAAGAGTAGTTTCAGTACTGTGGCAAGGGCGATATGCAGATTGTACATTGCTAAAAAGACTGTTTGAATTCAGATGAGATACAAGCTGGGATAAAACAACCTTTTCTGAGATTTTTTTTATGAATGGGAGAATAGAAATTGGGCGGTAGTTCTATAAATCGTTATGGTCTAGTGTTGGTTTCTTCAGCAGAGGCTTTACAATCGCAGTTTTGAAAAATGATGGGAATTCCCCGGATGAGAGAGAGGTATTAATAACATCGGTTAGTGAAGGCAATACTGGATCTAAGCACTCAAGCAGCAGTGATGTTGGAATTGGATCAAGTTCACATGACTTTGGTGCACTCTTCATCAGGATTGTACGTACGAAATCCATAGAGACAGGTTCAAATGCTGCTAATGGTTGCCGCTCTAATTCTGTATCCCAACTGTATGGTGACGACGAGTCAATTGAAATTGTTGTGTCAAGCTTATCTCTAATAGTTTGTACTCTGTCATGGAAGAAATCTGCAAACATGTCCGGAAGGTCGACTGGAGAGAAGGTAGTTGGAAGTGGTGTAGATTTGTTCCTTGACATTAGCTTGTTAGTAATCTCGAAGAGCTCCTTGCAGCTGGAACTTTCCATGATCTTAGTAGTGTAGTGGGCTGATTTCGCTGCATGGACTATATTTGTGACATTCTTCATAGCGGCTTCATAGATTTGCTTATGAATAGTGAGTCTGGTGGAAAGCCAAAGCGTCTCAGCTTTACGGCGGTCTCTTTTAGCAGCGCGAAGCTGGTCCCTAACACTGCTATACCATGGAGAACACTTTTGAATTGATACTCTGCATTTGGTAGCTGGGGCATGTTTGTCGAGCAATGAACGCAGGCAGTTATCGAATTATTCTGCTGTAGGAGGTAAACAAGTTGTTAGATTTGCTTGGATATCATGCATTAGTTTGGTTCTATTTATCATACAGAGGTTTCTCTTAGCAGCAGATAAAGGTGGAGGGTTAGGGACTGATACGTCAAGATGGCATATAATGCAGAGGTGATCTGATGCAAGTTCGTGGGATACCAGGGAGGACCGTAGAATGTTATCATCAGGTCTATGAAGAATCCAGTCTAAAATGTGACCATGTATATGGGTGAGTTGGTTAACTGCTTATTTGAGGTTGAAAACATTAATGGAATCTATGAGTTTTTATGTGTCTGGGTTTCCGGGAGAGTCAAAGTGAAAGTTGAAATCTCCAAGAATAATCAGGTTGCCATCAATAGAATTTCCATACTCCAGGAGATGAGGAAACTGCTCCAAAAAGAGAGATTCAGTCAGCTTGTTGTTTCTACTTGTATGCAGTAATCACTTCATTCCTTGTACGCATTGACCACCTCATTCCTTGTACGCATTGATCACCTCATTCCCTTGTACGCACTGACAACCTCATTCTTGTACACATTGAGCAACTCATTCCTTGTACGCATTGAATACCTTATTCCTTGTACGCACTATTCACCTCATTCCTTGTAAGCATTATTCACCTCATTCCTTGTACGCATTATTCACCACATGCCTTGTAAGCATTGATCGCCTCATTTCTTGTACGCATCGATCACCTCATTCTTTTGTACGCACTGACAACCTCATTCTTGTACACATTAAGCAACTCATTCCTTGTACGCATTGAATACCTTATTCCTTGTACGCATTATTCACCTCATTTCTTGTAAGCATTATTCACCTCATTCCTTGTACGCATTATTCACCTCATGCCTTGTAAGCATTGATCACCTCATTCCTTGTACGCATTGATCACCTCATTCTCTTGTACGCACTGACAACCTCATTCTTGTACACATTGAGCAACTCATTCCTTGTACGCATTGAATACCTTATTCCTTGTATGCATTATTCACCTCATTCCTTGTAAGCATTATTCACCTCATTCCTTGTAAGCATTGTTCACCTCATTCCTTGTACGCATTATTCACCTCATGCCTTGTAAGCATTGATCACCTCATTCCTTGTACGCATTGATCACTTCATTCCCTTGTACGCACTGACAACCTCATTCTTGTACAGATTGAGCAATTCATTCCTTGTACGCACTGAATACCTTATTCCTTGTACGCATTATTCACCTCATTCCTTGTACGCATTATTCACCTCATGCCTTGTAAGTATTGATCATCTCATCCCTTTTACGCATTGATCACCTCATTCCCTTGTACGCACTGACAACCTCATTCTTGTACACATTGATCACCTCATTCCCTTGTACGCACTGACAACCTCATTTTTGTACACATTGAGCAACTCATTCCTTGTACTCACTGAATACCTTATTCCTTGTACGCATTATTCACCTCATTCCTTGTAAGCATTGATCACTTCATTTCTTGTACACATTGACCACCTCATTCCATGCAATTCTTCTGTTCTTTAAAATCCCTCGAAAAATGCATACGTTTTAATTGGAGTAAGTTGAGAATGATTAATGCAAAGGGTAACTTTTCCCGCGTGTCCTTAACAGTTGAGCTATACTTGTGCACGATAAACCAATTACATATGTGGTGTGTGACACTAAAAGCTTTGTTAAATTTTTACCCTTCTTCAAATATATAGGACTACATTTAACCATTTATCCTATTTGTCACTAGGGTATTTGATGATGCCTGGTCATCTGTAAAATAATCATCGTCGATTATAAGTTTATTGCATAAAATAGAGGATGATGATGTAATTGAAGAAGTTTCTGTATTTAGTCTCCAGCAAATCAAACTTTATTGTCTTTCGACAATTCTTCACACCAGATATGATCACGTTGTGAAGTTCTTTGAGGTAGGCCATATTTAAATGTTATACAGCGAGGTTAACCGTTCCACGTTTTCTAACTATGTACCATTTAATGTAATAGATTTGATGTTGTCCTTGTGTTAAAGAAATTATTCCCACACGAGTTTATTGAGGTTTAGTTGGTGTCTATTGATATTACGTGCTTTGATTAATGTTTCATTATGATACATGGTTACAATCATAACCAGATTGGTAGGATAGGATAAATTATTGCTTGATCCCCGTATCTGATTTGCAAACACAGAACGAATGATTTAACTAATTATATAACCATACTGACATTCTTTACCCCTCACCACTTAATCTGCTGAATAATTTTGAAGATAAATTTTGTAATCCTTCAGGAATTTAGAAATATTATGTAATGTAATCTGTTTTTTTTTTTTTGTTGTATTTTTCTCCATTTCGTATAATATTCTTTAATGACATTGCTTAGTCTGTTTTTGTCTCATTTAACTTCGCAGTTAATTTGTTGATGACTTGTGAAACTTTATTTGGCTTAATGGTATTAAAACCACGTGACAAGCAGCGCTTCTTCTACGACGGAATTGTTTTGGCAACAAATTGATACCGGTAATCACCATATAGATTGTTGTCAAAGCCTTACATTTTTTAAAGCTATTCACTTTTTTTCCCTAGAGGTTTGCTGACCATTGGCGATAAAGTACATAAACAGTATGTGTCCTTCTACATTATCCTTCCTATAGATTTTAAAATAAATGTTTTCCTGCACATTTGCCAGTTTATTACTAGTTCCATGAAGTCTATTATTGTGTGCATTTCCAAGATAAATCCGTAAACAATGACGGTCTATGAGGAAGTTGTTAACATATTTGTGCTTAGTTCTGTATCGTCTGCTCTTCATTGGAATCGTGCTTAATTGCTTTCGTAAATTGTTATCTGAGCATGTAACCTTCACAGTACAACATATTTGGAAATTCTCAGTTGTTACCGTGATTTTATCTATGACTGGATAAATCATTTCTCTGGATCCGTCTCAGTTGTACTAAAGATTATGAATATAACTTTCCGACTCAGTAGTGGCAAATTAAAAACGTTATTAGTTTAGTATTAAGTCTAAGATCAAATATACCTTCTCTTGTAATGTAATTGTACTTATCCTTAAACTGTTGAACTGGCGTTTCATTGTGATCATTCCGTATTTGATACGAGTGTTATCAAGTGTACAATCCTTATTAGTAACTTCTGATGCTTTTGCAAGTGCTTTAATAAATCTTAAATCTTGCTGAAACATGATAGAATACATAAGAGCTTGATATGGAAGTATAAGTGTGCCGATTGGTTGTTTATATACACTACATATTGAACAGCTTCTGTATCCACCGCATGCTTCATTTCTTCACAACCTAAAGTTTCTGGTTTTTGATTGCCTGTTATATTATATTTTGTCCTCACACTGGATGTTGATATAAATCTTAGCAGGTCATGAAAACACTGGTAACCGATTCGAATCAACCATGACCAGTGGTTGTTATTTTGGTTTCTTCTTATTTTTTTCTACGCAGTTTTTATTGGAGTTTTGCTGCGTGTTGCGGTGTGTGTCTCAAAAAATATATTATTATCTTCAAATATATGATTCTTTTATAATTAATTTATTAGTTTCAGATGTTCTCTGAGCATAGAAGTAAGCAACGGGTGCATTGTTTTCAACCTCTATCCAAATACGATTCAATATTATTAAACGATTCGATATTCAAGTTTTCTACATATAAAAATAAGCATATATTTCTGATTTCTTTCTTTGAATGGTACATTGCTAGGATGTATTTATTGTCCGTAACTTCTAATCAGCAAAATGGGATGCAGCATAGTTAAAGCAGAAAACAGTAGCTGATTTTTGAAGATTACAGATATACAACAAATCGTATTCATATTTTTAACACTTTTATAAACTTTAAAATAACCATTGGGTCTTCTTTTACGTACAGCAAATATTATTGAGTAAAGTTAACTAATCTGGTACAATGCGACCGACTATATATCCTTATATTAGATTGGATATTTTATTTTCATTTTTCGTCCATCCAACTTCTAAAATCTTCCATTTTAATAATAGGTCTAAGATATATTACACTCATTTCATCGTTCAGTTCAGTTTTTTTTAAAAGATATCTTCGGGGTTTTTTTCTTTTCAGCTTTGACGGCGTCAGTTATTTCATTCAATAAGAGAATCATTTTATCTACTTCATTTCTGAAGGTATGCGTGTCTGTTGAAAACCTCTATTCAAAAAACTTTTCGTTCTATCATTTTGTCTAATCCATCAATACCACCTTGAACCATCCCTATAATTTAACCAGTCCTCGATCAACACGTTCTTTTATATATTTGCTATCTTATTCATGTTTTAACTGTAAGCTCACACTATAGGTTCAAAGTCTATTGATTTTGATTTTGTCTTGAATGAGATAAATATTAAGTCATTTTCAAAGGTGTAATTACACTTTCATTCATATTTAATTTATTTTGTATCCTCTATTTCTTAGTTACATTTGTTAAATCATTCGTCTCTATTCAACTGTGACAGCGTATTATTCGTATCAGTTATCATATCTTCCAACTTTATTTCGCCATTCTATAGTCGAGGTTTTAACCTCTTGTTAATTTTGATTCCTCTGTTTATTTCATTCTTTACTTGTCCCAACTCTGAATTTGTATTACCGTATTTTTTTCTCAGATTTTATCTTCTCCATTACACCATAATGCATACATATCGCTTTGTTTGATGGATTGTAAAAGATAATGATATTAACGTCGATAATTGCATCATTTGATACTTCCGTTTATAAAAATAATTTGAATGAATATACGCATCCCTGAATCCTTTCAGAATAACACTTGATCCATTAGGTCAGATATCAGGATTAGTCCATCTTTTATGGTGTTTCATTTAGAATTTCAATCTGTTCAAACTCTTAGAATGCACGCAGGCTTATTCTCCCGTTGTGTATCGTATTATAGTTGTTGTACCTACAACAATATTTTTCTTTAATGGTAAAATAATAATTCAGATGTAATCTAGGTAGACTACTTAAGTGTACAATAAATTGCATGTATTGTGTGTGATTATATTCTACTAAACCAATGCAGATCACATTTGATTGTATTTTTAAACAACAAATTAAAATAAAAAATTCCAAAATTAGTCAAGAATTTTTTTTTATTTTTAAAAAAGAACATTTCAACTATGCATTTTTCAATAGATCACGATTTAAAATTCAATGTTGATAAATTTTACAACTTAGCAAATTTATGCTTACATTAAGAAGTGGGATTCCATTGGCCCTTCCACTCCACCCCTCCTTCTTCTACTCCATCCTTCCTTCTTCAAGGAGATTCCAAAGTTATGAACATAGTTCCATATGTCTGTCAAAAGGATGCCCCCACCTCTGCTTCAAGATACATCAAATCAATGATTTGCAAATGGACATAACAATTTGTAATTACTAACCAATTTTTTATGTAACCTTGATAAATGTATATTTAAGTACACATGTACATGCAAATGTGCAGTCGCATCATAGTTTGCTTCTGTGCAAAACCACTGCGGTCATTGATGTTATGGAGGAGTATCACTAACTCCATCTTTACAAGCACCTGTCTGCGTTTCAATTCAAAACAAATTTGGAGCTTTTTGAGCATTTTTGTGACATTTTGAAAACAGAAAGAAAGATCAGCTGCATTTTGTAAAGGCAACTGAATAATTATTTATACCAGATGGCAATTACAATGATTTAATTTGGCACTCCTATCAGTTAGAACAAAAGTTTTAGTTTCTTCTGTGCTCATTGGGAGTCATATGGCCAAAAATACATGTAACATCGACCAAAATGGGTCCATAAGCCTAAATGAATAAGGTATTACTTAGCTTAGTTTCTGCATAATCTCCCAGAGCATTTTTAAGCTCTAGTAATTATAATGCACCTTGACTCAAATATCACATAAAAGTATTTACACAAATGGATGAAGACCACACATATATTGAACTAAGCTTCAAGTCCTCATTGGCATAAAAAAGGAAAAGGCACGTGCTGCAATGAAAATTTCGTAATTCTCACTGAAAATCCTCCCACTTTTGAAGTCAAATACTCCTGACCTAATGTGGCAAACGCCCTGCTTCATCCTACTTCTCTGATCCGTCTTTTCAGCAGATGTATGCAATGGGTTGTTCTACATTTTCTGCACTTTGTGCATGCATCAGTGAGGGAACATGATTCTGTATTTCTAAATCACCAAGAGACTTATCAACATTTTAATTCACATATACTAAATAAGCATTTTTGTACATATAATTCCATGATGATATCTGCTTTCCTCTCTAAATTTATTTCAAGTAGAATAATTAGAATACTATATGAAGAAAAAGAATTAAGGCATCATCCTTTTCATTACCGTATATACTTGCTTTTAAGTTGAGTCAAACTGCAAACAACAAAGATCCTGATCTGCCATAGCTTAATGCATCTGCAGATCTATCTTGTTTCTCAAGACCCACAATGCACCTGCAGATCTATCTTGTTTCTCAAGAAAACACATAATGCACCTGCAGATCTATCTTGCTTCTCAAGACCCACATAATGCACCTGCAGATCTATCTTGTTTCTCAAGACCCACATAATGCACCTGCAGATCCTATCTTGTTTCTCAAGACCCACATAATGCACCTGCAGATCTATCTTGTTTCTCAAGAAAACACATAATGCATCTGCAGATCTATCTTGTTTCTCAAGAAAACACATAATGCACCTGCAGATCCTATCTTGTTTCTCAAGACCCACAATGCATCAGATCTGGGTATGTGCAGTTTGGTGTTGGACTCATAAGCAAGTATATATGGCAGAGAAAATCGAGTACAAGTTCCACAATTCTTTCAATAAATGGACCAAAATGTTTTACATAAGTAAATCTTCAAATACCTATCAAATATTTCGTATTTTATACACTAGTGTATTTTCGGATACATGTTTATTTAGTTAACTTTTTTGTTCTATTTGATGTAAAATCCAATTCCATTTGCTTGAGATAATCACACACTTAATTTTTATTTAAAATTCTTATAATTATGATAATCAAATATACAATATCCCATTCCATTAAGTTTTTGATGGTTGTATAAAAAACATAACTATTTGTGCAGACATTGGACTGTGTGTTTGCTCAAGACATAAAATTTTGAAATATAATCAGTAAATTATTTATTGTAAATTAAATGTTACCTTTTCTTGCAATTTGCCTATGACACAAATTGTCTTTATTGTAGTTTATGTGTCCATATATGCACATTTTTCTCTGTACATTATTTGCATAATTATGTTACAGTTGCTAACAGCTACTATCAACTTCAAAAAGATATACTCCTACAATTAAAACACTTTTTATGGTGAATGTTTTTCAAATTTTTTGTGATGTTAAATGCTGTTATAAGTCAACTGAAGATGTTTCACTCTGATTCAACCTCACTGAATCTGGCCAGGGAACTACTCAATGCCATTATACATTTTTCCTCGTTTACCAGAGATATTTTGTTTTCTAAAGTGTCCGATCCGTGTTCTAATTTGTTCTAGAATGCAATTTCCAGTTATCTGCTCTATATTCTGGCATGTTCTATAGCATAATTTCCCAGTACAGGTTCCACACACCTGCCCTGTATCCTGCTGTAGTTTAGAATACAATTTCCCAGTACAAATTCAAGAGCACAATTTCCTTTTACAAATTGAAGAGATCTTCACTGTGTTACCATGTTCTAAAGTTCAATTTCCCTGCAAAAGTTTCATAGACCCAAGTTGTAATCCAGTGTGTTCTGAAGCACAAATTATTCAAACTCCATATACCTGCCCTGTATCCTATGTTATAGACCACAATTTCCCAGTACAAGTTCCAGAGACCGGAATTGTATTCTGTTGTATCTTAGGGCAACATTTTCCCATTAAAAGTTGCAAATACCTGCCCTGTATACTGTATGTTCTAAAACACAAATTGCCAGTACAAGTTCCAGAGACCTGTCCTGTATTTAAATTGTATTCCAGATGCCCATTTTCCAGTACACTTTCTTGAGTCCAGCACTGTATCCTATTGTTTTCTAGAGCATAGTTTACAAGTTCAATCCAAATTGTTGTCAACCATGACATATCTACTGAGAATTAACAAATTAATTTTGTACAGATAAAGACTTTGATAGCACTTAAGACCAGGGCCAACAAGGGGATGGGGGACTGGGGATATATCCCTGTAGCCTGGGAATGTAAGGGGGCCCAGGCCGAACAACTCTTTTTAATTTTATAAAAGAAAACTTTTGTTTGAACAAGAACTAGGAGAGGCCTGGGTGTTTCTTTCCCCAGGGCCTGTGATCTCTCTCTATGGCCCTGCTTGAGACACCAGAACTGATCCATGGTTTCAGAATTTCTTGTTGAATCCCTTCAGGTTGACTAACCTATCTAGGAATTAAGAAATCAAATAAACATAAGGCTGAATGCAATGTTTTTTGATGTTTTTGGTTGTCTTTCATAACTATACGTATCTGAAATATTCACAATAAAATATTTACATCTATGCATTATTTTCTTTCTAACATTATGACACTGTCATATTTTATTTTGGATGTGAAAATTACTTCACAAAACAGGTGGCACTCACTTTATGCCAATTCAGTTTAAGTGCTTTCATTTTAATAGCCTTTATGATGAAGAAATAACATGCAATTTGAGCCGCCGTGCTCATTTTTATGCCATCGCTGGTGCCATGTGCTGCTCATATGCGTATTATATGTATTAATTTATTTACAAGTTTTGGATCAGTAATCATTACTTGACAACTTAGAGGTATAATTTGCCCAAGAACTTCCTTAATTTTCGAGCAGCCTACGGGAAAATTACTTTCAATTTACACCAATTTTCGATTTATGCCATAATCTTAGTAAGGCATCTAAGGTATAAATCAAGCATCACCTCTACTCACTCAAGTTAAGGACTGAAGAAAATAGCACTACCTTCACGAGATTCTATTACTGAGGACAGCAAAGGATGACAATTACTTAAAATTACATAAAAATCCATCGGCCATCAGGATTGAAATAAAATTGTTACTCATATTTATTCTACTGTAATACAGCTTTCAGAGTCATATCAAGTGGATAGTGTTAAAAAAATTCCACTGAAATTTTGAATTAATATTAATAATTGATTTCTCTTAGATTTGTTCAAATGAAATAAAATGTAATAAACTAAGAAAAAATAATCACTGTTTCATAGTATCAAAAAGTTTATTTCACAACATTAGCAAAGTTTACATGAAATATCATTCACAATATTCATAAATAAAGAACCATCACTGATTGGCTAGACAGATGTCATTTCTGCCTGGAATCAACCAGTGATAACAATGAAAGAGGTATGGGCTGAATAACATATCTAGGAATGACTGGCGACCATGAGGGGCTTCAGGTGACATCACAAAAAACACAAAATACTGACAAAACTATACAAGACAGCAAATAGACACACTCAAGAGAAAGGAAAAAAGTGAATGTCCTTTTCTAACACAACATTATTAGAAGACAGGCAATATTGTCACACACACCTCTCAGACTCATCTAAACAGTATGCTTTACTAAGTTAAAATATCTCTTCAAGCCATTCAGATTGCTCACTTTCAAGCCAATCAGCTTGCTCAGCTTTTAATTTTAATGCAGCAGTGATAACTTCAATGAAAATGGAGCCTGTGCAATAGTCAGTAACAACTAATGTCTAACTAATTTATCTGCATTGTTTTTATCAATATCAAATTCATCCAGTACTGACATAAGTTTCAGAAAAATATATAAACTGACCAGTTTTATAAAGCAAATGTTTCCTGTAAATGAGAATTCTTAAAAAACTTGATAAAGCATCTTTATTCCTGTGAGAGTACCCTACACAATAAATATAGTTTCCCTGTGAGAATACCTATCACAATGAATAGTTTCCCTGTGAGAATACCTATCACAATGAATAGTTTCCCTGTGTGAATACCTATCACAATGAATAGTTTCCCTGCATGAATACCTATCACAATGAATAGTTTCCCTGTGAAAATATCTATCACAATGCAATCCTGAAATACATGTGTAGTTTGCATTATCATTAGGTTTCACATGTTCAAACTTTCATGCAACAGATCAATCAATAAGTCAATCAATCTGAATGATTTAATTCAGAAGCAAGGAAACATCACTGAGAATTATTCATTATGCATAACAACATAAGTTAACAAATTTGGATATTTTCTTATTTGTCTTTGTTTAAGTCTTGAACTCCAAAGCCTGTCAGAAAATGTACCCAGCAAAATGTTCAACTGATGAGATAACATCAATATGATAACCTGGACCAATCAAAATAAATTTTGTAGCAGTAAAAAAGAATTTGGTTTTGATGATCTTTATTACTACGTGCTGAACAATATAAAAGTAACATTGCCAAATAAAGCTGAGCTTTGTAAAATTACCATAATCCTTTTTTTTAAAAACAATAGATTTAAATAGATTTTTTAAATTTAATTTTCATAAACTGGATTCATAGCAATTCCTTCCTTGCTAACGTTTCCTCAATTTTTCACTTTCTTGTACATCATTTATACACATTGGGGTACAACTTTTCTTGGACCAAACTCCATTTTTTAACCATTCAGTACTGAATAACAGGATGACACTCATGCTTTGCAAAAAGACATCATAGGAAGGTGTAGCATTATGGGAAGGCTGCTCTTTATTTTATAAAAACACAAACTCAACCTTATTAATACATATATATGGCTGTAAGTAATCTATGTAAATAAGACCTATCTCAACAGCATCAATGAACCATCCTCTCTCATAAGACAAGACACTTTTAAAATAACTTGCACTGCTAACAGAGGCACCTTTCGTTATGGGAGTTGGAAAATAGAGAAATGCATAGATAACACGTGGGATACAGATGTTGGAACAGTTAACAGAGGACACAAATACACACATATTTAGCTGCTCAAGGCACAAGCACTGATGTTGTTGTCTGCAGTATTGTTCATTAACAAATCCTGAAAAAAAACTTCCTGTATGTGCATCATAAGGTTACATTAGTTGTAACCTTTATAGGTCATAACAGTTTTAGCCTGGAAATCATAAAATTGAGCTTGAGCCTGGTTTTGCCCACAGGAAATCAAAAGAGACTGGTTGACTTGTTTCCATTTACATGAAATTAAAAGAGCCTGGTTAACCAGTTTCCTCTCACAAGAAATCAAATGTAACTGGTTGACTGGTTTCCACTCAGAGGAAAGTAAAAGTGAATGGTTCTCTTGATTCCAGTCACAGGAAATCAAAAGTGACTGCTTGACTGATTTCCACTCACTGGAAATCAAAAGTAGTTGACTGGTTTCTACTCATAGAAAATCAAAAATGAATGGTTGACTGGTTTGCATTGATAAAAAGTGAATGGTTGACTGGTCTGCACTCATAGGAAATCGATGGTGACTGGTTTCTAGTCATGGGATATCAAAAGTGACTTGCAGACTCAAAATCTTAGGGTCAATTCCAATTGTATGATTTCAAGGCTATGTACCTGGCATCTGGATATAAACCCCTAGTTTCAAAAAAGAATGTACCAGGTAAAGAACAGCAACTTACAAAATCAAAAAAGGGCTTGTTACTTAACAACTGGTCAACTTCAGAAAAAGATACCATCACTTTAATTTTGTCTCTAAAAGTAATCCAAACAGTTGATTAATAAATAAACATTTGTGCTTCACATTCTTGAATATATTAAGTTTTACCTAATGTTTTCATAAAACTCAGAAACACTCACTCATGAATTTTGAACTGGACAACGGTCAGAAAGTAAACAAGAATTCTTTTCACATGACAAGTGCAAACAGGCTAATGTAATAAAGGACAGACTTTAGGAAGAATATCTGGAAAGATCCAATGCATACATACTTGACTGACAATAAACAAAAAGCACATACAATAGAAAAATTCACAACCATATTTTTCTTCCCATAATTTCATAAATAACAAATTTGTTCAAGAACATTTATGGTACAAAAAACTATGAAATTTTTTTAATAACAATGTGCTAATAAACACCTCCTTTCTCTTTATCAACGTGGAAAGGAAAGCAATGAAGAATGCATTTTTGTAAGACATCTGACAACTTATAAGGTACATGTTCACTAATAGGTCAAGTCCAACTGCAAACAACATGGAAACTGATCTACCATATCACAATGTGCCTGCAGATCAGGGTCTATGTTGTTTCTTCTACTGATTACTCCTAACAAACTGCACAGACCCAGATCTGCCGGCACATTTTCTGACAGCAGATTTGGGTCTGTGCAGTTTGCAGTTGGACTCATCTTATAAGCAAGTATATATAGTAGTGTAGACCTAGACCCAAAACAGCTTAATGTGCCGACATATAAGGTTGTATGTGATTATTTCCAAAATAATCCCTGAACTTACTGCAAGAAAAGAAATAAAAGCAATAAATATTCTCCTAAATTGAAGTATGTGTGTTATCACACCTCCTGTTTAAAATCCACTGGTTACAAATATACCTGTGCATAGCCCAACATACAGAAATCTGCAACAAGTCCTTAACAGTGAGTAGAACACTTGATTGTTGCAATGATTATTCATGAGTTAAAACTATGAATTTTCATGTTAAGTAAATCAGATCAATTTTCATAGCATTGTATTACTATAATTGTTTTTAATCCTCATAACTTTTTGTCAAACATAGGTCAGGGATTAACAATGGCCCATGATATGACAAAATCATGTCAAACATAGGTCAGGGATTAACAATGGCCCATGATATGACAAAGTCCTGTCAAACATAGGTCAAGGATTAACAATGGCCTATGATATGATAAAGTCTTGTCAAACATGGGTCAGAAATTAACACTGGCCCATAATATGACATGAAGTCCTGTCAAACTCATGTCAGGGATTAACAATGGCCCATGATATGACATAAAATCCTGTCAAACACATGTCAGGGATTAACACTGGCCCATGATATGACAAAATCCTGTCAAACACATGTCAGGGATTAATTAGGCCCATAATATGACATGAAGTCCTGTCAAACACATGTCAGGTATTAATACTGGCAGATCAGATGGTAATGCCCATATTAGTGATGTAGCATGAACCTGTGCTGGACTTTGTGTTGCAATCATTCTAGCAACAGATCAAACTGATCTACACAGTTATATTATGACCAAATAATTCTCATTTCAGGTAATTAATTCAATATTTTTATTTTTTAATGGTATTTTTCAAATCAGTCCCATAAAAATTCTTACAATACAGTCATCTTGCTTATCCATTACTATAAAAATATTGGATTTAGCAAATTCTGCAATGTACAGACAGAATCTGTAATTACCTGTAATTACCTGTAATTACCTGTAATTACCTGTGATGAATTGTTCCAGTGTAGAGTCATTTTTGTTTCTTGTCCAACTCCATTGACTCTTATACAGAAACCAAAATTTAGACCTAAAGACTGCATCGCTCATGGGGCAAGTCTGCATATACACACAGAAATCAAAGTCTGTTCTGTCTTCATGTACACCAGTAGATCAAGGTCTATGGTTTTCACTGAACTTGTGATTTGAAGCAATGAATCTCTTCCCACCAACAAACAACTCAGAAACAGATCTGTCCAACAGTAATGGTCTAAACTATCAGTTGTACTTTTAGCAAAGAATGAAGAATCTGTTCTCATCGGCAAACAACTCAAAACCTGATCTGTCTTCAGGCACTGCGCCAATAACTATTATGTTAGTAGATTATGGTCCATGTTAATAGTTGTACTTCAAGCAACCAATGAAGACCAGTAGATCAAGGCCTGCATGAAAGGTTGTAATTGTGACTTCAAGCAACCGATGAAGACCAGTAGATCAAGGCCTGCATGAAAGGTTGTAATTGTGACTTCAAGCAACCCATGAAGACCAGTAGATCAAGGCCTGCATGAAAGGTTGTAATTGTGACTTCAAGCAACCAATGAAGACCAGTAGATCAAGGCCTGCATGAAAGGTTGTAATTGTGACTTCAAGCAACCAATGAAGACCAGTAGATCAAGGCCTGCATGAAAGGTTGTAATTGTGACTTCAAGTAACCAATGAAGACCAGTAGATCAAGGCCTGCATGAAAGTTGTAATTGTGACTTCAAGCAACCATGAAAGACCAGTAGATTAAGGTCTGCATGAAAGGTTGTAATTATGACTTCAAGCAACCATGAAAGGTTGTAATTGTGACTTCAAGCAACCAATGAAAGACCTTAATCGTTTGGTTACAGCAGACTAGATCATGATATCATAAATTTTCTGAGACTGAGTCTGAGCTTATTTCATTTGTAACATGATGTTTGACTGGCTGAAATGAAAACTCAATCTCAAACTGAAGCTCAAAGTTGTTACATCTTCAGGCAGGATCTCAAACAGAAGCTAAGAGTTTTTTCAGGTCCAGGTCAGATTTCAACTGTTAATAGTTGGGTATACACAATACACAGGTAAATGCTGGGGTCATTGTAACAAAGCCAGATTTTAACAAGGTTTTGCATATACTGTATGGTTTGTTTCAGTAGATATTGGTGTGCACCATATGCAGTTACTACGTCAACTTCTGTGACAGCCTACCTCATTCCTAATGCAGATTCGATGACAATAAGATCTTTGTATTTACTTGTATACAAGGCACACAAGTACAATACAGACCATCTATCCCACAATAAACAAGGAGATCTGAGTCCAAGCTGTTAATTCTACTGTGAAGATCACTGTCAAATAATGTGCCAGCAGTTCTGGGTCAAATTCACACTCCCACCATTTCAGATTACATCACTGCTTGGAGGTTGTTTTGACCAAAATAAAGTCCATCATCTTCATGCATTAGTACACAAACACCTAAATGGATCATATCTTACTTCACTAATCACAGAATGATAATCAATAACAAGGAGAAAGGACCCTGAATAGTTTACACATTGCTTCATTAAGCCATCACTGGTGCTCTGTGATGTTTGCTTATGTGTTACCTTCTACGATCATGACCTTGCACCCCATCACTGTAAATTAAGAATTCTCCACTTTTTCCTTCTACATATTACACAAAATCTTTATAGTCTGCACAAACACCAATTAAAGAAGACATCAGAAAATACAATCAATATTGCTTATAGTCAGTATAAAAACTTTTAATCATCTCCCTTCTACCACCGAGTTACAGCATTATGGCAGTGGTGTTCACGTATGATAGGGGAGATAACCTACCGTCAAGATTGTAGGTCTGTTTAACTAAAATCTTAAAAAGACATCTCAGCATAAACCCTAACTGTCAATGCATTATACAACTGTATACATGGGTCTAAATTTTTGGGAATTAGGCACATGTTATGCACAAGAAAATAAAATATATACAATGTTTTGGGGCTTCATACAACCCTTAATTAAACAAGTCCTTTAACACCCTACCCATCCCAATGTGAATAACATGGAATCGTGATAGGAGCATGTTTAAACTGATATCAATTTTCCTTGTAATACATGTATCTTTTGCCAGCAGACATCCACTGCTATGTTCTATGTTATTTATAGCCTGAAACAATGTGAAAACAAGCAGTTATTTAAAACTGCAATCAATTCAATATAAAAGGTTTCAGTACAAATATTTTCTTTGTCTGTAAAAACTACATCAGAATACTATAAAAGTCAATTAAACAGTAGAAAAATTATATATCTGCTTCAAACACTGACAATTATAACCGTTAATAACAAAGAATTTCGGCATAATGACTGACGAAATTTTTGGAAAGTTCCATCTGAAATGATTACATTGCAGACTGTACTCATGTAATAATCAGGTTAGATTGCTTCACATAACCTGTGAAAATAACTTGATGAAAATCTACCATCTACTTCATAGTTTGTATTTAATAATCTGAAATCAGAGAGTTACTTTTTGATATTGTGTAGTTTTTATTACATATAGCTATTTCAGGAAAATAACAATCATCTTATTTTCTTGCAGCCACTTCATACGTCTTTCAGTCAAATAACTGAATGACTTGGAATAAGTACAGAAGCAATAAGTAACATTATAAAGCAATTTTCAACATTTTACATGAATCACGTTAACACCCACAATCCATAACACCATTGTTGACAAAACAAGTTTCTGGTAAAGCAGTGACAGAAAACAGCAGGATCTATTGCTATGCCAGTGCAGTTTATGCCTTTATCTCCTCACCTTCTCAAGGATATTTACAAAAAAAAACAGTATCAAATATTTTTTATCATAGCACAATACTCTAATTTTTCAATACGAGAAACTGTTCAAATAAATGGACTCATGTTAAAATGTAAATACATTGCCATCTTAGCATATATGGATTTGATTCGTTGCCATCTTAGTCCATTTGGATTTAACACATTGCTATCCAAGTCCATATGGGTTTAACACATTGCTGTCTTAGTCCATATGGATTTAACACATTGCCATCTTAGCTCATTTAGATTTAACACATTGCTATCTTAGTCCATATGGGTTTAACACATTGCTGTCTTAGTCCATATGGATTTAACACATTGCCATCTTAGCTCATTTAGATTTAACACATTGCTATCTTAGTCCATATGGATTTAATACATTGCTATCTTAGTCCATATGGATTTAACACATTGCTACCTTAGTCCATATGGATTTAACACATTGCTGTCTTAGTCCATATGGATTTAACACATTGCCATCTTAGCTCATTTAGATTTAACACATTGCTATCTTAGTCCATATGGATTTAACACATTGCTATCTTAGTCCATATGGATTTAACACATTGCTATCTAAGTCCATATGGGTTTAACACATTGGCATCTTAGTCCATATGGATTTAATACATTGCTATCTTAGTCCATATGGATTTAACACATTGCTATCTTAGTCCATATGGATTTAACACATTGCTGTCTTAGTCCATATGGATTTAACACATTGCCATCTTAGCTCATTTAGATTTAACACATTGCTATCTTAGTCCATATGGATTTAACACATTGCTATCTTAGTCCATATGGATTTAACAAATTGCTATCTTAGTCCATATGGATCTAACACATTGCTATCTTAGTCCATATGCATTTAACACATTGCCATCTTAGCCCATTTAACACATTGCTATCTTAGTCTATATGGATTTAACACATTGCCATCTTAGTCCAAATGGATTTAACATGTTGCCATCTTAGCCCATTTGGATTTAACACAATGCCATCTTAGTCCACATGGATTTAACACATTGCTATCTTAGTCCATATGGATTTAACCCACTGCCATCGAACCCATATGGATTTAACACAGCAACTTAATAACCTGGAGATCTAAATGAAGGAACTTTTTGTAATGACAAAACATAATCAATTAACATTCTTTTGACTCCAGTCTCATATCACCATGCACAGTATGAAACAAAACTTGGCAGTTATGTCACAGTGACCCATTTTTAATAGAGATAAAATGGCACTGCTGACTTTTAGCTGTGAGCAAGCTCTAAAATTCTGAGCAGAATCTAACTGGTCTATGTGCACAATTTCTATGAAATAAAACAAATAAACTTTCTAAAAAGAACATCTGGTATATTTGTCAGTCTTACCCATTAGTTCCACGAACAGTAGGTGAATATAATACCAAAATGTACATTCACGTACTAACCATTTGATAAAAACTATCATTTTAACTTACAACTTGTGCAACAAAGACATGTTCTGGCTACTCTATGGAAATCCAGAACAAGTATTCTTTGCCACAAGAGATATTAAGGAATACAATAAAGGAAAGGCTGAGAAATCATAAAAGAAAAAGCAATCTTCATTTGGAGCATAACACTTACTGATATTTACTTCTACAGTAGAACCACTGACATACCTCAATTATAAAATGGACTTGACTGAAATGTAATACATAGAGTGTTCTCATAACAGGTCATAACACTTACTGATATCTACTTCTACAGTAGAACCACTCTGACATACCTCAATTATAAAATGGACTTGACTGAAAATGTAATCCATAGTGTTCTCATAACAGGTCATAACACTTACTGATATCTACTTCTACAGTAGAATCACTCTGACATACCTCAATTATAAAATGGACTTGACTGAAAATGTAATCCATACAGTGTTCTCATAACAGGTCATAACACTTATAAAACAAATAAATCTGTACTGAAAACTTGGTCTCTCAAGACATGTGGTCTCTCATAACAGTTGTCTTTCAAGACTGGTTTTACTGTAAAACCTGTGCAAATGTGAATTCCAGATAACGTTTTCAAAAAACATTTTCTTTCTTTCGTAGAATATGAGAACAAAAGTTGATTCAGTACTTTAACTCAATATTTAAAACTGAAAGGTAAATTAACCAGAACATAATCAATTATTACATAGCTACGAAGCACTTGGTAGACTCAACGAGACAATATATCATTAAATATCATGTAGAAAATAAATTCAGACTAAAGTGATCTTGAGAATTAAGGGGTGGCCACGTTTCTAACAAACTCTTTTGCCATATTTTACCTTTGCCCTTTCAGAACTTAACTTCAACTCAGTATTCTATCCATTATTGTGCTGATGTGCTATATATACATACAGACATGCATACATACATACATACATACATACATACATACATACATAGGGAATAAAACAAAACATAAAACAACGGGAAAAAAAGAAAATTATTTTCAATGACATCAAATCAGAACAACAAGTGGATAGAAACCAAGGATTTTGTTCACTCTTTTATATAATAAAAAAAACATTGTTCGTCAGAAGCAAATTTAATTGACCTGATGAGAATAACTTATCACAATATACAGGTAGTAGTCATTAATACTGAAGGTTCACCACTAAATACGCATTGTTATTACTACTTCCAAATGCACAGGCCTAGGATGTCAATAGCTTGTACAAATCTCTGTGTCATGAGTCGATCACAAATACATATCTTTACAAAGCAAAGAATGTACTTAAATATATTCCTAGATGACCTTCTTGGGTTGAATGGGTGCAGTACTAACAGGAATACATCCAATAATAACATTTCATTATTCAAGCAAAAACAGCAACCAATAAATGAACTTGACAAATTCAACCAAATCAATGAAGCATGAAATATAGGTTACAGAAACATCTTTTGCAACATCGGTGTATTACTGATCAGGATGCATCCCCAAACTAAGTTTTATGATTCTAGAAAGGATAATATCCAAACTGTATGTCAAACATTATGGTGGTCATGAGCTTAAATACACAAATGTAACCAAAGACAGTAAATGATTAAATACAGGTCACAGTGAGCTCCTTTTCCTGCAAGGTTATGATACTAAAAGAGACATATATCACCATGATTCTAGCATGAATAATGCCTGAGAAATGAACACTGAATATAAAAATTTAACACATTAGTGAAGCATAAACTATGGCCATAAGGACCTACTACTTAATAAAGACGAATCTCATCGCCAACTTTCAAGATTCTAGATCAGACAGTAAGCATACAAGAAGCAAAAAAAAAAACACCAATGTGGTCAAGACCAAAACCAAAACTTAATCAAAGGCAGTAAAATATGAAAGGTTGGTCACAGTGACCTCTTTTTGTATGGGTAATGATACTAAATGATACATATACAATCATGTACTTTCAAGGAATCTGTAATGAACAGTAATAACACAAAATTTAACCAAAGTAAGTGAAGCATAGAATATGTGTCAGTACTTTTGTGATAAGGTGTACTATTTACCATGGTGCATCAATTCATCAAGTTTCATGATTCAAGGTATAACAGCATTTACACATGATAAAATAAATCTTATCATCATAGGCTGAGAAAGGATAAATGTACCCTAAGCCAATAAAATATGAAATTTAGGTCACAGTGCTTTCTTTTGTAGTAAGGGTATAATACTAACAGAGATGTAGATAATTATCGAGTCAGAAGAGCCTTGCATGAACAAAATTTCACACAAGTTAATGACGCAAGAATCACTGATCACAGTACCCTACTTCTGTGATGAGGGTCTAGTACTTGTCAAGATGCAAATTCAAAATCTTTACCAAAAATGTACATGTATGTACAATGTTAACCCCTTTGCCCGTTCCTCTATGGCTATGTATTATGAAACACATTTTGAACTGTTGCCTATGATGCAAGAAAGAAAGACTGACATACAGTGTGGCTGAACTGTGTGGATGCTGATGCTTTATAATAGCTCTCACCCTACTTCATAGAAGCACACTAAAAATTAAGATTTAAAATCAATGTCTGCACCTGAAAAAGTTGTAATTCTTCATAAATAAGAGGCTTGTAAACCAACAAAAATAACACATCTACACAAAGAAAAGAAAAACATTTTGTGACACCTATCAGTGCATTACACACAGACCCAATCTACTGTACTATAATGCACCATTCACTGCTCCTGTGGCCTAGTGGTTAGAGCATCCACCTCGGATGCGGTAAGTCGTAAGTTCTATCCCTAGCCAAGTCATACCAAAGACTTATAAAAATGGTACTAACAGCTGCCTCGCTTGGCACTCAGCATTATTAAGAGGTTAGTGTTAGGACTGGTCAGCCTGGTGTCAGGATAATGTGACTGGGTGGGACATCATGCTACATGTCTGCGGCATGATGTCCCTATGCTAGACATCACTATAAACTGCCACACTGCAGACATTGCAGCGATACGACTGAAAATTGTTAAAGCTATGTTAAAACTCCAAATCAAACAGACACACACACATGTACCAGTCAATTTAGATCCACACAGTGTGCTTAAAAGTATTACAGGATTGACATTTCTGAACTCTTATCTGTAGAGTGAACTTTGATCTGCTGGGACATTATTTGACACAGCTGGCTGTTACTTATCTTTAATTGTTCAAAATATATAAATCTTCTTTCGATAAACTCACTTCAAAATGCAATCAAAACCAAATAAATTTTTAACTATGTACACAGCTACTGAACACTACAAGCAAAACACATACAAAATATAAACATTCTATTTGAAAATAAGAACAACTTGTCATATTTGTGCTGAAATTAGCTGAGGCACATATTTCATAGTAAATGACTTTGAACATCACAGGAACAAATGTGCATTGTCATAATTTGTTAAAATCCTGTGAGTAGAAATACATCACATATGAGGAGTAACAAGTCAATCAAGCTAACTAAAGTTCCTAATGTGGAATACATTTTCTCTACCCCTTCTGGAACCCCACAGCAGTCCCAGCCTGTCTTGGGGGCTCCATATGGGGAAAACACTTATTATTTTTCCCTAGCATCTAATGAAACACGATTTCACAAGAGCCAACTTTTCTTGCAATAATGGATGCAAAGTTTTAGTATACATTCTTTGCTACATTGAATACTTTTTCAAGATAATGTACAATACATAGTATATTAAACAAGAAACACACTGTAATCACAGTATTCAAATTGGCAGCTGCCAAGATTTAAGGAAAATAAAAGATAAAAATTACCCTTAGATACATTTACATGAAAGTTTTATACATATCCTAAATTTATCAGAAAATGTGCAAAACTGAGACATAAAAACCTATAAAATGCACTGAAGTGTGACCCCGCTATAGCATGATCCGTTATAACACAAATTTGGATACAAGAGGGTCATGGCAGGGTTCCCAAAATTTCATATGCATGTATTTTTCTCTTAAAAGTATGACAAATAATGTGTAAAACGTTTACTATCATTTTGAGGAATTCTAACACAAAATGATCATGTCATGGCTAGTGAAATTATGTGTGCATTTATTTTTCTCACACATAAAAAAAAAACTTCAAAGAATGAAAAATAATGTGTAAAAAAAAATTATTCAAGGATTGCACTGGGCTAAACCAATGATGCAAATTGTGATTTTTTTTCTTATTGGCTAAAAAATTTACCATCTGGCAATTTTTTTATGACAACCTTGTTAGCTGTTTAAATTTGTCTATACAATCTTGGGTTTGAAGTGGAGAAATTTAAATGCACCATGAAAGGAAGCTGCAAACTTGTATATAAAATGCACCTGAATCTATCTATTGTTACATAAATGAATCCTTTGTTCATGCTGACAAACCATCTGAACAGTGCATTGTTACATCATGATCCACTTATGGTGATATCTGGCCTGAGAACTAAATGCTGCTGATCCACTCAAACAGCCATGCTATCTGACTAGATACAATCAACCAACCTATAAAGGTGGGAAAAGGAACAATGACAAATGAACTAATGACAGCTGATTTTTTTTAATGTACCCAGAAATCATTTTCTGCTGAAACTTCAAAGAAACTGATTACCATTGAAGCAACGATCATTCTGTATAATTACTAAGCAAAAGAGAAGAAGCCCTCCCAATCAAAGTTCTACAATTATTTGGTGTTACCACCAGAATAACAAACAGGCATTTATTTGGTCCTCCAAATTTGTTCTTTAGCAGTGACTTCAATAACACATGCACCATTCATCAAAGCAAGCCAACAAATATCTTCGATAAAAACAAAGCACCTTTCATCAAAGGAAGTCAGCACCTAACTTAAATGAATACAATGGAACTTGATGGAATGTTGCATTTTCCAAAGTGGCCGAAGACATTTATTGTGCTGTGAAAGTTTCCTTTTTGCAGAAAAAACATTTATGCTTAAGAATGCTACTAAATGTGGCATGTAAGGCAAGTTAAATCCAATCTTTTGAAACCATAAATATCTGGCCGTCAAGTTATTTAATTTGTTCACATTTTCATTTCCCTTTGAATAGCCTAATCACTTGGGTAGCCTCGGCAAGACGATAGCTGTCTCCAGCTGACCAAAATCTAGGCCAGTTTAAGTACATGAACGTGTAGTATGTAAACAACTATAGCCATGTGCTACTGGCAACAATATCGCATTGAACTGTTGTTACACGGGTTTGTTGACAATGGCATATAGATCACAGAGGACTTACATTCTTAATCTTGTCTTATTTGTGTTTTCTAACGGGATGTGGCTGATATATTAATTTTATATCATGTGATCTATGCTCGAATTCACATTTTTTTAAATACCCATCTTTGGTACTTAACGCATTATGAAAAATACTACATAAATAAAAGATGTCAATACACAAGTGTACTTCAGACTAGTCTTGTCTTCATTTAATCAAAAGCATGTATTTTTTGCATGCACTTTTATTACCCCCGCCTTCCATCTAGTTTTGGTACATGCATCATTTTCTTAAGCTAACTGACCTGGTTTCTTATAACTTGGTCTGGTTGTATAGACCCCAACTACTATGTCATAGCAAGGGGTCACACTGCATGAATATAATGAACCTTATAAAGAAGTACCTTACTTTAATGAATTCCTTGATGTAACAAACACACTAAAACCCCAAAGATCTTTTTTACACATAGTGATTATAATCAATGTCTCCTGATAATTAACAATTAATAGAGACACATTACTGTTTGTTATAACAAGGGTCTAAATTCTAGAACTAATAGGGTGCATGGATAATGGCTATGCAGCCACTGCTCCAATGAACCAGCTGCCATCCAATTCTTAATTATTCTTCATTCTGTGCAGGATTTTTATGCTAGAGGAAAAAAATATTCCACACGTGTCACATCTTTTTCTCTACAACACAACATAAAAAATACTACACAGTATGAATAATACTGCACAAAAATAAAAAACACCAGATTATCAAGAATAAATAATGCTACACAGTATCAAGAAAACTACACTGTATCAATAATACCACAGTATCAAGAATACTACACAGTATCAATAATACCACAGTATCAAGAATACTACACAGTATCAATAATACCACAGTATCAAGAATACTACACAGTATCAATAATACTACACAGTATCAATAATACCACAGTATCAAGAATACTACAGTATCAAGAATACTACACAGTATCAATAATACCTCAGTATCAAGAATACTACACAGTATCAATAATACCACAGAATCAAGAATACTACACAGTATCAATAATACCACAGAATCAAGAATACTACAGTATCAAGAATACTACACAGTATCAATAATACTACACAGTATCAATAATACCACAGTATCAAGAATACTACAGTATCAAGAATACTATACAGTATCAATAATACCACAGTATCAAGAATATTACACAGTATCAATAATACCACACAGTATCAATAATACTACACAGTATCAATAATACCACAGAATCAAGAATACTACAGTATCAAGAATACTACACAGTATCAAGAATACTACACAGTATCAATAATACCACAGTATCAAGAATACTACACAGTATCAATAATACCACAGTATCAAGAATACTACACAGTATCAATAATACCACAGAATCAAGAATACTACAGTATCAAGAATACTACACAGTATCAATAATACTACACAGTATCAATAATACCACAGTATCAAGAATACTACAGTATCAAGAATACTATATGGTATCAATAATACCACAGTATCAAGAATATTACACAGTATCAATAATACCACACAGGATCAATAATACTACACAGTATCAATAATACCACATAGTATCAATAATCAAATGCAGTAGAAACAATACTTTATAGTATAAAGAATACTGTAAAATCCTTTATTTTTATGGATATTAATTTTTGTACCATTGTGTAAATGACATTTTCAACAGCTCTTAAATTTATGGATTGAGGAAGACATTCAATTTTTTTCCAGAGAAGAATCATTGTTCACTGTGTGTTTAAACTTGTGGTTTGTTGCAAACAAAAATACAGAAAAACAGATACCCCATGAGGAATATTTTATCCACATCAAATAAAAATCATGCAGCGACTAGTTTCAAGTAACCAGCTCTGCTGCAAACCCTCAAAGGAGAAAACGCTGCTGGCTATTAAATGACAAGCCATGGAATCATTCATAGAAGCTTTTCTTTGATACACTTGGGAATTATAAACTGCCTCGTAATTTATTGTTTGACAAGTATTTATTACTGCATTCTAAAATAAAAAATAAAAAAAGATGTCCCTCACTTAATCTTTTCTCGATTGTGAAGAAAATTGTGAAAGTGAAAAGTTATAATAAAAAATTTCCCTATTTCACATATATAACAAGAACATTCATAATAAAAAATGAAATTTCTTTTTATATATGGCATCTAATGAATTGGTCCCAAACTGAATGATACTGTTCTTGTATTGCCAGCTTTAATGATAACTATTCTAACGGATGACTTGCAAATCCTTCAGTAGTAAGTTATCTCCCTTACTTTTATTCTACTTCTGTTTTGCCACTACAGTAAAATATTCCTCACTAACAAGTACTAGTAGTAAAGTCATGAATAGTACTAACAAGTACTAGTAGTAAAGTTAGGCTCTGGTGCTTACTAGAATAATAAATATGAAATACTTCATGACAGCAGACAAACAGACTTGATACAGTAAGAGGGTGTTTCCCCTTGAAACAATTTTCTCATGGATTATTAACACAACTTGTTAAGAACATAGTTGGCCTCTACTCCAAACAAGACTAGCTTAAAGAAACTTTAGAGGTTCACTGCATAATAAGTATTTCAAATTCCTCCTCAAAATAAAAATGATTCTCATAAGTTCAGATGATGATTAACAGATAAAAGTTCTCATTTCCTCTTTGGTGATAAGACCTGTGCTCACTTAAAAAATATATCAGACACTTCACATTTCTTTAGATGAGTGTGCATTAATGTACATGTGCAAAACGCACAAGTTATAACTTGAAAAGATTTAGAATTAGGGTATCTCTTCTTATTCCACACTGCTTCACACTTTCATCTCAAGCACAAGGTCAATCAAAGGTTTCTAAACAGCAAACTTTAAGGCTTTCCTCTCTGGTATAAACTGATAATCATACTCCTGTAAATCTCATGTAATCCTCCTCCATTCAACATTAGATTATCTAATTCCAAGTAAGCAACCAACAGTAAGTAGTTATTGCCTGTCTATGTTGTAGTTTAAGCTGGAGCTGACAGCCGAATTCTTATTTAAAAAATCTAAGTTCAACAAGGTAAATAAAGGGAAGGATATAAGAGTTTACGAAATACTGAGACTGTCATTTTAGACCAGGAAGCACCACCAGTTCTAAAATGTTGAGATATTTCACTGAGACATTGCGTAAAAAATTTTAAATTGTTCTCAACAATCCTAGTGGTTCTTTTCTTGTCAGGAGTACTTTTCCACACTTGCCATTCTGTTCTGCAGCTCTTTAATCCCCTGCTGAATCCTCTTCAAGTGGCCAACTTTGGTTACCCCAAGATCCTGCAATGAAAAAAAATATCTGTAAACATCAACAGACTGGTAAAATGTAATTTGCAATGTCAAATATAATGTGCAGACTGGTCAAATGTAATGCAAAGACTGGTTAAATGTAATGTGCTAATACACGGGTCAAATGCAACATGAAGCTTCATCAAATCTATTGTGCATACTGGTCAAATGTAATGGGCAGTTTGGTCAAATGTAGTGTGCAGACTGGTCAAATATAATGTGCAGACTGGTCAAATGTAATGCAAAGACTGATCAAAATGTAATGTGCAGCTTGGTCAAATGTAATGTGCAGCTTGGTCAAATGTAATGTGCAGACTTGTCAAATGTAGTGTGTAGACTTGTCAAATGTAATGTGCAGACTTGTCAAATGTAATGTGCAGACTGGTCAAATGTAGTGTGTAGACTTGTCAAATGTAGTGTGTAGACTTGTCAAATGTAATGTGCAGACTTGTCAAATGTAATGTGCAGCTTGGTCAAATGTAATGTGCAGCTTGGTCAAATGTAATGTGCAGACTTGTCAAATGTAGTGTGTAGACTTGTCAAATGTAATGTGCAGACTGGTCAAATGTAATGTGCAGACTGGTCAAATGTAATGTTCAGGTTGGTTAAATGTAACATGTAGACTTGTCAAATGTAGTGTGTAGACTTGTCAAATGTAATGTTCAGCTTGGTTAAATGTAGTGTGTGGATGTGTCAAATGTAATGTGCAGTTTGGTCAAAAGTAGTGTGCAGAGTTGTGTTATGTATATTTGATTTAATTTATATCCGATTTAATTGTTTGTAAGTTTTAAAATCTTTAATTTTTTAATTTCATTATACGTAAAAATAATGTAGTTTACTACGAACTTATATGTTTTCCAGAAAATAGTTTGACCTTGACTGTTCATTTTTGTAAACACATAAGGCTGACCTGGTGCCTGACCTTAATTCAAAATTAGTAGAGTCATGTCAACAAGTTTTTCATATTTATTTTTATTGTGAGAATGATAAGAATGAGATCAAGGCTGCATTGAATACGTGACCCTAGGCTTGCAAATAGTTGTTAGTGAAGTAAACAACTTTTTTCTCAGAGTAAAATGATTGGTTCTTGTCAGGGCCATGCTGAGAGTGTGTGATGTAAATATAACCACATGACCCTTATCGGGGCATCTGTTTTACACAATATTCAAGTTCTAAACTTGGGATTCTGAACACTGGGATGTAAAGATGTTTCTTTTGTTGTGTCATTTTGGGAATTACATTTTAATGTTTATTCAAATTATTTGGATTCAAAAGGATTAATTTGTTTCTCTGGAAATATTTTTGAGTGCTCATACAGAATTCTTGAACAGAGACATTTCTTAAAAAATTTTATTTGGATTTCCAAAACTGGAGGATCATTTCTTGTGTTTCTACAAGGAACTGTAGAGAACAATATTGAACTGGATACAGCATATGTCATCACCTTCCATCTTGGATCTTCGTCGGGACTCGAACTTAAATTCATGTAACATTTTAATATTAGGACTTCTAAAATTTTATTTGAGGATTATTCTTGGATTATTTTTGGATTTGATTCTGAAAACCATAAGTTCTTATTTGTTTTATTTTTACAGTATTTTTCCAGGGAAATAAATAATCTGTTAAATGTTTCAAAGCTTGTTGTTTTCATTCCTTCTTGTGTTACCATTTATTCGAGCCTAAACACATAACATAAGACTTGTCAAATGTAATGTGCAGCTTGGTCAAATGTAGTGTGTAGACTTGTCAAATGTAGTGTGCAGACTGGTCAAATATAATGTGCAACTTGGACAAATGTAGTGTGCAGACTGGTTAAATGTAGTGTGCAGACTTGTCAAATGTAGTGTGCAGACTGGTCAAATATAATATGCAGCTTGGTCAAATGTAGTGTGCAGACTAGAACTCATTCTGAACATTCTAAACTTTTGGACTGGTGATACAACATTTAGGAATATTTGGGATTTAATTAACAATATTGTCCATTCCTCTTAAATTGTCACTTTGTAACTTAGATGCTTTAAAGAACACAGATAAGTTTTTTCTTATTCAGATTTGAACTTCCAATCATTTTCCAAAGGCTTATATTAAAAAAACAGGTTATTTTCTATTGGATGATGTCACTTTTTGGGGGTCACATGCACTGATCCCCCTTGGGACCTCAAAACACACTTCTGGAGTCTCAAAAAGCCCAAAAGCTGTCTGGGAATATGGTAGGCATTACTAAGCACTAGTCATAGAATGATGCTCTGTCCCATTATTTACCCTAATCATGTGGGCCATAGATTCCCACACAGGCTCTGTGTTATTATTTACCCTGATCATGTAGGCCATAGATTCCCACACATGCTCTGTCCCATTATTTACCCTGATCATGTTGGCCATAGATTCCCACACATGCTCTGTCCTATTATTTATCCTGATCATGTGGGCCATAGATTTCCACACATGCTCCGTCCCATTATTTACCCTGATCATGTGGGCCATAGATTTGCACATACTCTGTCCCATTATTTACCCTGATCATGTGGGTCATAGATTCCCACAATGCTCTGTCCCATTATTTACCCTAATCATGTGGGCCATAGATTCCCACACATGCTCTGTGCCAGATATTTTTGGTAGTCACATCAAAGATATGGCTATCAACTTGATAGAACTGCTGGATTTACATCTATACTTCTGCAATATTCTTAACCATGTTTGAAATGTTCACACTGTTCATCTTTGTGTGTGACACAGAGCATGATGAAAAAGCACTAGTAATAAATAGGCTTTCTGGGATAACAGCCTCAGAATTACCAGGGTCCCTGCTAACTTTATCTATGTTTTTTTAACAGGGTTGTTTTAAATTTTGATAAGAAATTTGATTACTAACTTTGTACCTTTATATACAAAATGGACTGATTTTTAAAAAAATCTACTTTATGCAGATCTCAGGGAATCTTTGTCTTTGCACTCATCCCTGGTACAAGTGCACTACAACTGATACTTGTCATTATCATTTACTCAACATAGTACACTTATCAAATCACTACTCGTACTCTTAAGCTAGAGTCCCTCAACATAGTACACTTATCAAATCACTACTTGTACTTTTACTTAAGACAGAGTCCTTCAACACAGTACACTTCTCACATCACTACTTGTACTTTTACTTAAGACAGAGTCCCTCAACATAGTACACTTTTCACATCACTACTTGTACTCTTACTTAAGCTAGAGTCTCTCAAACGAACAGATGTTCTGCAGGGCAAACAAGAATTTCCAGGAATTCAAGATAAGACCATTTCTTCCTTTTAAATGCTGAATGTTGTAAACCATCTCAGATATTCTCCAGCGATAACAAGATTTTCACATTAGCTGATGTGACGCATATATTGGATGTCAGCTTCATTTAGGACAAAGTGGTCATATTGAGGGACAAAGTGGTCATATTGAGGGACAGAGTGGTCATATTGAGGGACAGAGTGGTCATATGGAGGGACAAAGTGGTCATATGGAGGGACAAAGTGGTCATGTCGAGACAGTGGTCATATCGAGGGATAAAGTGGTTATGTCGAGAGACAAAGTGGTCATATCGAGGGACAAAGTGGTCATGTCGAGGGACAAAGTGGTCATATTGAGGGACAAAGTGGTCATATTGAGGGACAGAGTGGTCATATGGAGGGACAAAGTGGTCATATGGAGGGACAAAGTGGTCATGTCGAGACAGTGGTCATATCGAGGGATAAAGTGGTTATGTCGAGAGACAAAGTGGTCATATCGAGGGACAAAGTGGTCATGTCGAGGGACAAAGTGGTCATATTGAGGGACAAAGTGGTCATATTGAGGGACAGAGTGGTCATATGGAGGGACAAAGTGGTCATATCGAGAGACAAAGTGGTCATATCGAGACAGTGGTCATATCGAGGGATAAAGTGGTTATGTCGAGAGACTAAGTGGTCATATGGAGGGACAAAGTGGTCATGTCAAGGGACAAAGTGGTCATATTGAGGGACAGAGTGGTCATATTGAGGGACAAAGTGGTCATATTGAGGGACAGAGTGGTCATATTGAGGGACAAAGTGGTCATACTGAGGGACAAAGTGGTCATGTCGAGAGACAAAGTGGTCATATGGAGGGACAAAGTGGTCATATTGAGGGACAAAGTGGTCATATTGAGGGACAGAGTGGTCACATTGAGGGACAAAGTGGTCATATTGAGGGACAAAGTGGTCATGTCGAGAGACAAAGTGGTCATATGGAGGGACAAAGTGGTCATATCGAGGGACAAAGTGGTCATATTGAGGGACAGAGTGGTCATATGGAGGGACAAAGTGGTCATATTGAGGGACAAATGGTCATACTGAGAGACAAAGTGGTCATATCGAGGGACAAAGTGGTCATATCGGGAGACAAAGTGGTCATATTGAGGGACTGGCACCATTTTCAATCAAGACCAAATAAATATTATAAGAAATCTGTTGCTGAAAATCCAATGTGTGTGTTAAGTTTCAAAGCCATCCGCCAAATACTTTAGAAGATTGTTGTAGTCATTCTTTTGGGATTAACGCCATTTCTCAGCACAAGATAGGATATACATGGTAGCCACTATAACTGGTGGAGAAAGAACCCTGAAAAACCCCAATAAGTACCACCGACCCAGAGGAAGCTACAGGCAGCTTTCTCACATACCCATATTTCCGAGTCTGAGACTCAAATGCACTCAGAAAGAAGTGAGATGACAGTGACTGGTTAAAAAGCAAGTGCTTTAGACCATATGGTGACCAGTTTAGAAGAAGCAGCGATAACAAACTTGTACTAATGGATGCACAAACAACAGACCATCGCATAAGGTCTTCAGGTCTATGAGTAGAAGAGCTAATAAATTCATTAAAAAGTTCCTGATGATTGATAACACTTTAATCATACTCAAAACATCTGATTTCTATTTTGCAATACATATTCAGCAACACTTTAATTGATTATAACTCATTATAAATACGCCTCTATTCAAATTTTTATGATTGTTTAAAGTGTCAAATTAAACCTCACTTGATTCTTTAACAAAAAGATGGAACATTATTTGTTACCTGCCGGAGGTGGCTGGTTAAATATGGCAATTTATTCTCATTTATTCTCTTATCTTTTGACACACAAGGCTGGGACAAACAACGGGTGTTAAGTGACTTCCCACATGAAAGAGGTAGCTGCTAATGTGAGGTGTTGTTTATGGAAGAGTGACTGCATTACCTGAATGTCCCCTTTGTCCAGGGTGAGAAGTTCTGTTCCCCGTATCTCATTCTTCATGAAGGATTCCTTGTACTCCCCTAGTGACAGGTTGTCTAGCCACTGGCCTACATCTTCAATGGTCCATGTATTGACATTGTATGCTGCAACAAACATAATTCATATGTTCACCAGACCGTAAGTCAGTATTGTGTTTATAAACACACATTTTCCAAAAGCTGCAATGTTGTCACTAACACTAATGAGAAATTCAATATCCATGCAAAATTTCAATTCCAGAAAGCATCTAAAATCCAAGAGCCACAAATGCCCTGGAGTTTAGTCATTCTCTATGATAAATGAAATTCATGTGCATAAACTACATTTCTTCTTTCAATCACAATGACTTTGACCTTTGACCCTTTGACTCTAAACCAACAGGCTGCTTCCATACCTCATGTGCAAAGCCAACAACAAGGTTTGGTCCAAGTCTGCAATACAGAACTAGGTGTTACTGTCTGAAAACCATTTTCCTTCTTTCGGTCAGTGACTTTGACTTTTGGACCCCAAAATCAATTGGCTTCTTCGAAACCCCATGTGCAAACCATCCACAAGTTTGGTAACTGTAGATGAAGGAACTGTACTGGCTGCAAGAATTTCCAGAATTGAAGATAAGACTATTTCTTTCTTTCTTTTCAACTGCTGAGTGTTGAAGGTATCTAAGCTTCTTCAGTGATTACAAGATTTTCAAATTTGCTGCTGTGGTGGACATGAAGGATGTCAGATTGACACCATTTGTCTTCAGGACCAACAAGACATCATAAGAAGTTTTCTAATGGAAACCCCAAAGTTAATTCCAGTATTCATTCACATATAAAATACACAGTTAACATGCTAAGAGTAACCTATCACATTATACAATGTATAGTCATCACCATAATTTCTCCAATTCTTTTCAGACATTAAATAGTTGCTATTTTTCTTGCTATCTAGATAATTTTTGTGCGATGTGAATGAAAATTAAAATATTTGCTGAAAATATAGCTTGCAAAATTAACATTATTGTGTACTGATGTGAATGGCATGTTCTGTTGTTTCACATTGCTCCTAAGCAAACTAGGTTGCATTTTATCCTTGTTTACAAATATAGAACACAATATGATATTTTAAAGATTTACATCTGATATAGAAGAGAAATGTGAGCAATGGTATACTTTTGTAAGAAGTATATTTCCAACCGAGATATTAGTTTTGGTAAGAGTGATGTACACCTTCTTGTGCATAAACTCTGAAAATAGCAAGCAATGGGCCTCAGTTTTGAAAATTTGATGAGGTCTATATACGAAAGAAAGTACAGACCGATTTGTATGTATGTATGTACTAAAAATAAAATTATTCTGGACTCTCCAAATACTAGGTCATAGAATCTCTTGGAGAAATAAAAGTCTCCACACTTGGTTTTGTGATAGTCTCTGATCTTTTCAGCCAGCTGAAAGTTGAAAAAGCTGGGAGGGCAAAAAGGGTAATTAAAGCAATTTCACAGTCTGACGGGCTTCTATTAAAACACCTGAATTTCTGGCATCTATGCCTTCCAAATAATGTTACCCAGCCCAAGATACCAGGCATAGGCCTAGAATTAAAAATTAGCCCAATAAATACCACAGGTGGAGGCAATGGTAAATATTAATTATGGTATAATGGTACCAATTGAACAAACCCAGGTGGGCGGAGCTTAAGATGTAGAGAACATTGTATTCAGAAATAAACAACAAAACTAGCTGTGATTGGTGCATTATGTAAGAGTTATACTTTCTGTTAGGCTTAAAAAAAGTTGTGCCTCTTGGCAACATGTGAGATTATATTAATTCATATCTAGATTATATTTTGTATTTTTTGTGATTTTTTTAAAATGTGGTACACATGGCTGAAAATGTGTATGTTATAACTAGTTAACTCTTACCCCTGTCTTGTTCCAGTAGAGTTATCTCTCTTAAATGCAATGGAGTACCTGGTTTTTTGTCCTTGTTAAATTGACAATCTAACACTGTTCTCTATGACAGTGTGTGACATGCATGCTGAGGGAGGATAGAAAGTATATTTATTTCACAAAACATTAGCATTGAGGCATTATGGAAAAACAATTGGTACTGTGATACCTAAAGGGAAGAACAGCCTCACAGTGTATCCAAAGAAACACATACATGTGGGCGGCATTTATGAACTGTACTAGTTTGGTGTAGGAAAACTAATGGAAGCTGAACAGTTCTGGTCAAATACTGAAAGTCTTTTAAGAATAAAATGTATGAAATCTTCAGAAAATAGCACAAGTTGGCTTTGGATTGGGACTTTTCATAACTATAGCTATGACAGATAAAGGCTTGTGTTGCCTGATGCCTTTATGTCTGTGTTGTCAGCTCCTAGAATAGAATACATACAATAAAATAAGTTATGTAAACATAACATAGTTGATTTTGGCCAAATATTGACTATTTTACCTGCAAAAGATGAAAAATCATGTGTAAAAAAACAACTATCTTGCTCCTGTAAGGCATGCCATAAACCAGGATAGAGAACACTCTAAGTACACTTGTAGATAGATCACTTGTACCATGTAGGATGTTCTGGTATGAGTAATTTTAGGTAATTTATTAAAGATATGGTATTCCTTCACACTTTGATTTTAATTGTCCTGCTCTAATTGTCCATTTTTGTACACTTTCCTGCCTTGAAACTGTTCATGCAGTTTATTTAGTTAAATTCTCTTGCATTCCCTTTTGTTGAAGTAGCAGAGAATACCAACAGATAAGAGCAGTTTCTTTAAGTCAGCATTTCCCATTGACATTTGTATAAGCCCAATTATAACCTACTATTGACTTAATTAATTCTATTTATTTCTGTCCAGCTGTTCTTGTGGAATTTCCATATTAGGTTAAACATTACTGAATGTTGAATGTAGCTTTAAAAAAAATTCAGTCATATCACTTCAATGTCTGCCGTGTGGCAGTTTACAGCGATGTCTAGCATTGGGGTGTCATGCTGCCGACATGTAGCACCATGTCCCACCCAGTCCCATTATCCTGACACCAGGCTGACCAGTCCTAACACTAACCTCTTAATGCTGAGTGCCAAGCAAGGCAACTGTTAGTACCATTTTCATAAATTTTTTATATGACTTGGTTGTGTTTGAACCTATGACCTCCTGCATCCAAGGCAGATTCTAAACACTATGGCCACCAGATGCATATAATCGTCTAATCAGATGAGTTTGCAAAATTTAAACTTAAAACAAAAAAATTAGAATACATGTAGAAAATGTAGAATACATACAGCAGCACACTTCTGTGATGAGCAGGCAGTATTCATTATGATGCAACCTGTCACTAAGTTTCATCATTATAGATATAACAGTATGGGTGGACACACACATGCATGCATGCGTGCATGTGCACACACACAGACACACACACTGGAGTGTTGATCATATTTACCTATTGGAATGTAAAGTTTCTCCTTGTCTTTGCCCTTCCCTTTCAGTTTGCTGTAGACCTGTTTCAACTTGCCTGGCTTTGTTCTTTTGACATCCAGTGTATTAAGCTGTGAACAGGATCATACAAAATATTACCAAAGTGTATCAAGCTGTGAACAGGATCATACAAAATATTACCAAAGTGTATGAAGCTGTGAACAGGATCATACAAAATATTACCAAAGCGTATGAAGCTGTGAATAGGACCATACAAAATATTACCAAAGTGTATCAAGCTGTGAACAGGATCATACAAAATATTACCAAAGTGTATTAAGCTGTGAATAGGATCATACAAAATATTACCAAAGTGTATTAAGCTGTGAATAGGACCATACAAAATATTACCAAAGTGTATTAAGCTGTGAATAGGATCATACAAAATATTACCAAAGTGTATTAAGCTGTGAATAGGATCATACAAAATATTACCAAAGTGTATCAAGCTGTGAATAGGATCATACAAAATATTACCAAAGTGTATCAAGCTGTGAATAGGACCAAACAAAATATTACCAAAGTGTATCAAGCTGTGAATAGGACCATACAAAATATTACCAAAGTGTATTAAGCTGTGAATAGGATCATACAAAATATTACCAAAGTGTATCAAGCTGTGAATAGGATCATACAAAATATTACCAAAGTGTATTAAGCTGTGAATAGGATCATACAAAATATTACCAAAGTGTATCAAGCTGTGAATAGGACCATACAAAATATTACCAAAGTGTATTAAGCTGTGAACAGGATCATACAAAATATTACCAAAGTGTATTAAGCTGTGAATAGGATCATACAAAATATTACCAAAGTGTATTAAGCTGTGAATAGGACCATACAAAATATTACCAAAGTGTATTAAGCTGTGAATAGGATCATACAAAATATTACCAAAGTGTATCAAGCTGTGAATAGGATCATACAAAATATTACCAAAGTGTATTAAGCTGTGAATAGGACCATACAAAATATTACCAAAGTGTATCAAGCTGTGAATAGGACCATACAAAATATTACCAAAGTGCATCAAGCTGTGAATAGGACCATACAAAATATTACCAAAGTGTATTAAGCTGTGAATAGGATCATACAAAATATTACCAAAGTGTATCAAGCTGTGAATAGGACCATACAAAATATTACCAAAGTGTATTAAGCTGTGAATAGGACCACACAAAATATTACCAAAGTGTATCAAGCTGTGAATAGGACCATACAAAATATTACCAAAGTGTATCAAGCTGTGAATAGGATCATACAAAATATTACCAAAGTGTATCAAGCTGTGAATAGGATCATACAAAATATTACCAAAGTGTATCAAGCTGTGAATAGGACCATACAAAATATTACCAAAGTGTATTAAGCTGTGAACAGGACCATACAAAATATTACCAAAGTGTATCAAGCTGTGAATAGGACCAAACAAAATATTACCAAAGTGTATCAAGCTGTGAATAGGACCATACAAAATATTACCAAAGTGTATTAAGCTGTGAATAGGACCATACAAAATATTACCAAAGTGTATTAAGCTGTGAATAGGACCATACAAAATATTACCAAAGTTTATCAAGCTGTGAATAGGACCATACAAAATATTACCAAAGTTTATTAAGCTGTGAATAGGACCATACAAAATATTACCAAAGTGTATTAAGCTGTGAATAGGACCATACAAAATATTACCAAAGTGTATTAAGCTGTGAATAGGACCATACAAAATATTACCAAAGTGTATCAAGCTGTGAATAGGACCATACAAAATATTACCAAAGTGTATCAAGCTGTGAATAGGACCATACAAAATATTACCAAAGTGTATCAAGCTGTGAATAGGACCATACAAAATATTACCAAAGTGTATTAAGCTGTGAATAGGACCATACAAAATATTACCAAAGTGTATCAAGCTGTGAATAGGACCATACAAAATATTACCAAAGTGTATTAAGCTGTGAATAGGACCATACAAAATATTACCAAAGTGTATCAAGCTGTGAATAGGACCATACAAAATATTACCAAAGTGTATTAAGCTGTGAATAGGACCATACAAAATATTACCAAAGTGTATCAAGCTGTGAATAGGATCATACAAAATATTACCAAAGTGTATCAAGCTGTGAATAGGATCATACAAAATATTACCAAAGTGTATCAAGCTGTGAATAGGACCATACAAAATATTACCAAAGTGTATCAAGCTGTGAATAGGACCATACAAAATATTACCAAAGTGTATCAAGCTGTGAATAGGACCATACAAAATATTACCAAAGTGTATCAAGCTGTGAATAGGATCATACAAAATATTACCAAAGTGTATTAAGCTGTGAATAGGATCATACAAAATATTACCAAAGTGTATTAAGCTGTGAATAGGATCATACAAAATATTACCAAAGTGTATCAAGCTGTGAATAGGACCATACAAAATATTACCAAAGTGTATCAAGCTGTGAATAGGATCATACAAAATATTACCAAAGTGTATTAAGCTGTGAATAGGACCATACAAAATATTACCAATCTTTATCTAAATCAAAAGATAAATTTAATTGTTCTCATCAGTGTATTATCTACTTACATGTCTAAAAATCATTACTAACTTTACGCGTTGCTAACGAGGTCTTTGATTTGTACTGCAGTTCCTAAAATTATTTAAAGGTTTCACTTTGGAATTGATACAAGTGTTTAATTATCTCTATTCAAATATGTAAGTACTCTTTTGTTTAATTACTGTAGTCAAATATACGTGTGTGTGTGTGTGTGCGTGCGTGTGTGTGTGTGTGTGCACGTGATTTGGATTTTTAATGTAGCTTTAACAATTTGTCAGTCATATTGCTACAATGTCTGCAGTGTGACAGTTTATAGTGATGTCTAGCACTGGGGCATCATGCTGCAGACATGTAGCATGATGGCCCACCCAGTCCCATTATCCTGACACCAGGCCAACCAGTCCTAACACTGACCTCTTAATGCTGAGCGCCAAGTGAGGCAGCTGTTAGTACCATTTCTGTAAGTCTTTGGTATGACTTGGTCATGGATCGAACCCACGACCTCCCACATCCGAGGCAGACACTCTAACATCTAGGCCACTGGAGCGGTCATATATACAAGTTCTGTTTTGTTTAATTAACTACAATGATATGTACAAGTGATATTTTATTGAACTGTTGTTATATATATATATATATAAATAAATATATATATATATATATATATATATATATATATATATATATATATATATATATACATACTATTCTATTTAATTAACTGTAGTCACATGTACTAGAACTCTTCTGAGCAATTAACTGTAGTCATGTATACAAATATAATTCTATTAAAATGTCTTCATATATATAAGTTCTGTTCTATTTAATTAACTGTATTATTCTGTTAAATAACTATATATATATATATATATATATATATATATATATATATATATATATATATATATATATATATATAGTCAAACCTGTCTACAGCAGCCTCCCATGGAAAAAGGCAAAAGTGTCCTGTAAAGACAGTTGATCTCTGAAGGCAGATACAGCTCCCAGACTTTGTTCAAGACAAATTTATCCACTATGAATCGAATAGCATTACTATTTGGAGCACCATCATCATTATTTCATGTGTATTATTTATGTTGCCAAGATACATCTATTTACTTGAGCTATTTAGCAAGAATCAAGAAAACTTCAACTGTGAACTCTCTCTCTCACACACACACATACACTTATCTCATTCACAGCAGAAACATGTCCTAAATAAAATTACTAATTGACAGCTTACACATAATCGTGAAACACATGACTGACCTTTTTGTTCAACATGAAAACATTTGTTCACACTTTAAACAATTGATGAATTAAGCTGTTAGTCAAACTCATCGAGATGAAAAGACAGTAGGCTTTTGTTTGTGACCTCTGATGATTAGTTACTCATCTCATTTTTTCTATATGGACATTTATGTTGCGATGTAGGGTCAAAAGTCAACTGCCCATCAAAAAGTTGGAATTCACCGCCACAAAGCCAGATTCATAAGGCAGAGAATACATGTCATCATGTGATGTGATACAACAAAACCACTGCTGACACATGCTCCATTCATGGTGAATCTTTCTCCATGTTGCTGCAACAGCAACAATTTTCTGGTCAATGTTTTCGAAATAAACATGTTGTATCCTTTTGTTCTTTTACAAACAATGTTTATTGTTGATATCACATAACTACACTGACGTGTAAGTTGTGAGATATGTGCAGTCATGTGACTAGCAGTGCAAATGCTAAGTACCAGGTCAAAGTTTATAAACACTTACGTTTCATCTCGTCTGCAAGCAGGCTAAAGAGATAACAATTAAAATACTCTGAATTTCTCAGAAATTAAATCATTTTAGGTTTCTTTGCAAATACTTACCCAACCAACTACTACTGCCTCACAAATCCAGCCCTTCCAAGTTAAAACTTTTACCTAAAAGTCATCTGCCACATGGGTGGCGGTCTGGCAGAGTGATCTTCCCTTGGTACAGGGATAGGCACTAAATCCCACAAATATCAGTTACTACTGGAGTGGAAGGAATGCCCTCTACAAGGATGTAACTGTGGGGAGGCTTGGAGGGTGTATGTGTATTATCATTGGGAAAGTATTCATGAAGAAATATTTTATTAAATACATTACCCTGTTATAATATTGATCCATCACGTTGGACAATTAAGTAGATAAGACTGCCATCATGTTGGACAATTAATTAGATGGGACTGCCATCATGTTGGACAATTAAGTAGATGGGACTGCCAAGAAATGTATTGCTGATTTTGCCTGCCAACTGCCAAAGTAGTGAGGAGGCAGGACTTGTATGATAGATGAACTAATTGAACTTTTGAGATCAGTTCTGTTGGTATCTTGTTCAGCCAGTTTAATCCCCACGAAAGGTCCACTTGTGCAAGGGTCCAGTGTCTTTGGCCAGGTGATATCCAAATGAATAGAAGATTAGACAGGTCTTTGTTCATGCAATATCCTCTATTCTATGATAGCACAGTGTGCAAGTGATGGTGGAATGGAAAGAGGCTCCCCAGATTTTATCACAAAAACAGATTTCTCTCCTTGTCAGAAAAATAAAGGGGGTGTAAAACATATGAGGGACAATGGCCATAGTTCAATACTTTTAACACTTCAATATCCATCTTTCTTCCTGGTCCACCCCTATTTGAAATCAGAATCTTTAAAAGATGTTGCCATTAATCTGTACGAATACTGTTCTGTGATTGCATGCCTTGGGAGCATCTCTGCTGGATCTGTAAGTTTAATTGTGATGGGTGTTAAATGTTTCTTATCAAAGAGCCTAGAACTTTAGCTAATCTGGTATGGATGTCTCCATTAGAATAAAGTACTCTAGTGTGAACCAATGAGATTATATATCACTGCTTTCCTAGACTGACCCGGTTGGTCCTGTATTCCCAATGTTAGTAGAGTAATCAGGATGACACGACATGTAAATACTTTTGGTTCCCATATCACATTTAGATTCCAAGGTGTTTAGGTGTATATACATTTGGCCATTCCGATTTATAGGGAGGAGCAATCAGCCTGGCCCATAGGCCCATCATTGGTGTGACAATGATTGGGACTGTTGGCATTCCATTTTGTCAAAAAGTGTCCATCATAAGTCGATCCCACTGAGCATGTATCATATGAAACTGAGGGATGTGAAGGATAATTCCGTTTGTATGAGTTCCTGCTTGCAAAAGTAGGAGTCTGCCAAAAGATTAGCCAGCCTAGGATATGTCAAACTGAAACCTGGACTGTTGATGAGGATCGTACTTTAGAAGGTTGTCAAACATGACAACAAAGCTTTGAGTACATGTTCTGCTTTGCTGTTTGAGACCAGGCACCAGAGTGAAGTTACTGGGTAGAATGAGAACTCAATTCCCATGTAGGTTTGCTAGCAACCAATGACAGGCTTTCAAAAATGGCATTCATTTCTATGATGTGGACATATAAATAAAGATCCTGAGAGGGCAATGCTCCCATGTCAGTCTGCCAAATAAATAGGAGACTTGCTTCCCATAGCCCTCTGTGTTTGCATCTATAGTGATTGTTATTGCTGAATAATGTTAATACAGAGGTATCACCGAAGCAAGTCCAAGTGCTTTTGTTATGCAACCTCGAATGGTTGATGATTGAGAGTGTTGGTCCAATTGTTAAGGTTCTGTCTCCAACTGGACCATGTAATCACTGTTACGAGAGCACAATAACGTGACCAAGGACTAAGACATCTGCAGCCATAATGAGCAAAACTCAGCCCGCAAATGAATAGTCTAGCAGGTGGATTGCTAAACAGTGGTATATAACTTATCATTGCAAGAATTCAAATATCTTTTCCTGGGGAACACATTATTCTTACTTGAACATAGAGTCTAGACCTAGTCTAACAAATCTTGAAGATGTTCCTGCTTACAAGAGATTGAAAATGGAAATAAAGTAACACATAAAATCAAGTATTTCTCCAAAATATAACAAGTCTGTTTCAAGTTGTTGTAGGCAAACCACAAAGCCATCTGAGTGGGGCATGAAATTATGTCTCCTGCAAGTCCACACTGATTGCACAATGTTCACAACTGACAGCATTAGGACCTGTCCACTGCAAACCAAGAGTGTAACACAATTAACTGAATGCACTTCAGTTGAGGATCAACTGATAAGAACTGCACTGTAGCTGAAAGAGCTGTGGCCAAAGCTTAGTATGTGTGCTGAACTGGAACCACTGTTTAATCCCCAAATTCTGTCAAACGTATCATTCCGGTAGGAGAATAGATGATTGAGGTTGCTGTATACAACAGAACTTATCAAAGTAAGATCTAATAATGACAAGGGAACTGGAATGCATTTTGTCTACAGTTTGAGGTAGTGAAGTTGACATCTCCTGCACTACCCGTGAAGTAGACAATGAAGAATGTTGATAATGGTGGCCCACTACACTTGCAGCACAGATCACATTACTTCTTATGTGTCAATAAGTAGAGTCTCTTGGTAGGCAAAGACATGAGGGCGAGTGAAGAGACATCCCATGAAAATGGAGACTCCATGATGCTGAAGTGTTCTGAGGTACTAGTGCAGATAAGACTGGTTAATGAGTGTGACTACATAAACTCTATGTCTTTCACAGGAAGTGCCTAGCAGTACTATGTGGTTAGACTGATCCATGTTTGCCTGTGTAGACTGGGCATATGTCATAGGAAGTGCCTAGAAGAACTATACGGGTTGCAGGAATGACGACCAGAGAAAATTAAACATGTGGTTGTCAGATCTTTACAGGGTTTAAATATATGCAAGACAAAACAGAGCAGACCCTAAATACATGAACTAGTAAGAAACCAAGCAGGATTACCCACTATGACAAACACCTGTAGTGGGATGCGCATGACCTCTACAGGTAGAAAATATCGTCAGTATTAATAATTAAATGTGGATATTAAACAAACAATTTGAGTTGATGTTAAGGTTGATGCATTGGAGCATCACCTATAGTACTTGCCGGTTCATGAAGCAATTGGAAAGCAAAAATTAAATTCTAATAACAGCTTACCTGTAGGAAGGCCAATCGTTTCGATGCCTACACAGACTAAAGTGTCGCTTACAATAACACTGCATGAGCTGGGAGCCACTGAGTAAACCATATATAGAAAACCAATCTGTACTTATCCAACCAAGTGGAAGTTACAGAGAAGTAGAAACAAATTTTCTCTATATTACACACAAAAACCTGCACATAAAAAAGAACTGAATCACCATACAACATCGGTACTACAGTATCCATTATGAGACAATTTACCTGTAGGAAAAGACCCAATGACATTCTATCCAGGTAAAATTAATAAAGTTCTAGCAGATGGCTGAATGAAAGCAATGAAACTTCACTTCAAAACACTACCCATAGGAAGGCTCTTAACGACAGCCTGTACAGGAAAATCAGTGAAGCTTGACACCAGACACTAAATGCATCAGTATAGAAAACATACCTTTATGTATCCAGTCATAGCAGAAATTATACATGTTAAGAGTTTTCTAAAGCCTACTACGGACTTGCATGAACATTTGAATTAAAACTATAGCCAGAAGTATTGTTAAGTCAAATAGGCTACCACTGCAAGTATGTAAATAGCGGAATTGACCTCAAAGACCTAAAATGTAATGCCAGAACTTTCTCATCATAGGATGAAAGAAATATTGGAAATATAGAAGGAGTATACTTCCCTTGATGTAAAGACTACTCCAACTCGAGAGTGTAGGACTACCAGAAGCTTGATGAGAGTATGTTATTTGAAGAGTGTAGGACTGCCAGAAGCTTGATGAGAGTATGTTATTTGAAGAGTGTAGGACTGCCAGAAGCTTGATGAGAGTATGTTATTTGAAGAGAAGTAGTAACTGGCATATTCATGGGATTTGGCACTAATGCTTGTACCATGGGGAGATCACTCTGCCTGACCACCACCTTGGTGGGCAGAAAACCTTTGGCTTTTCAGCTAAAGTTTCTAACCTGGGAGGTCTTGATTGCGAGGAAGTAGTCCCGCTAAGGTATTATGGCTGGGTAATGTATTTAAAGAAATGACTCGATGTAACAATATTTAAGTTTGCTAGGCCCATGCAAAGTGGTGGTGAATTCCAAGTTTTTGATAGGTTATTGACTCAGACCCTACACTCCAGTATAAACATCCAAATACAACAAATGGGGTGGGAAGGGTCAGAGTTGACTCAGATTACAAAACCATAATGGATATCACTAGTGCAGTATACATCCTGTAAGGTTATAAGCTGCCTTGCTTTTGAAGCTAACATGATGAATCCTTTGAGTTTCACTGGATTACAAAGTACAATCAATTATGAAATGTTTAAACATACATTCAGTATTATACCTTTATATATCTTGCCTTGTTCATCAAACAAATGAAGTTTAATCTGCATACTTGGAGTGCTTAATGCTGATATACTCCAGTGAATGTGGAAAGCATAGTGAAACAACCCCTGTTTAGCCAAAATTAATGCATGGCTACTGACCATGGATGACTGGTGACTGTTCATTACATGAAATTTATACAGGAAATTTGCTGGGTGTAAATTAGAATGGCCATTGTGACCAGGTGACTGTTGAATTTGGGCAACCATTAGGACAGGTTTGTCTATGTGTGTGTGTGTGTGTGTGTGTGTGTGTGTATATATATATATATATATATATATATATATATATATAGATATATATAGATATATATATATATATATACTCACTTCTTTGTTTAATTACTGTAGTCATATATACAATGAAGTAATAAGATTAACACATAAATAGGTAAATATAAAAATATACAAATGAGGGTTTAGCAAGCCAACACTTGCTATGCATGTACAATATTGCATAGTATATGCAGATAATTAAATATTTTTAATGAACAAGGGTTGGGGTGTGGTGGGGTTGGGTGGCAATAGGTTTCCTCTATATTAAATTATGTACATGTCCATATTCCTGTATGCATATATGTTCCTGATGCATGTATACTCTAAAAGTGTGAAAATGTTTGCGTTTTCACTATTTTGTAATAATTTTTGTTGATCTGGTGGTGTTGCTACAAATTACTGCATAAACTTAATAGATCCACATGCTCTACACAGCTCATACAAGGGAGGTAACCCAAAGTGAAGTGTATGATAAAATCCCTTCCCAGATCCAGTCCCATGCTAACAGACTGACTCAATGCAGCATAATGACATCAGGTCTCATGTTGACAAATTGAGACTCACTGGAGCATAATGATAACAGGTTTCATGCTGACAGACATACTGCAGCATAATGACAACAGGTCTCATGTTGACAGATTGAAACTCACTGTAGCATAATGACAACCGGTCTCATGCTGACAGACTGAGACTCACTGCAGCATAATGACAACAGGTCACATGCTAACAGACTGAGACTCACTGCAGCATAATGACAACAGGTCTCATGCTAACAGACTGAGACTCACTGCAGCATAATGACAACAGGTCACATCCTGACAGACTGACTCACTGCAGCATAATGACAACAGGTCTCATGCTGACAGACTGAGACTCACTGCCATATAATGACATCAGGTCTCATGCTGACAAACTCACTGCAGCATAATGATAACAGGTCTCATGTTGACAGATTGAAACTCACTGTAGCATAAAGACAACCGGTCTCATGCTGACAGACTGAGACTCACTGCAACATAATGACAACAGGTCTCATGCTGACAGATTGAAACTCACTGTAGCATAAAGACAACCGGTCTCATGCTGACAGACTGAGACTCACTGCAACATAATGACAACAGGTCTCATGCTGACAAACTCACTGCAGCATAATGATAACAGGTCTCATGCTGACAGACTGATAGTTGCTGCAATTAATGACTGGACCTCATGCAAAGACTCACTGCAGTACAACAGTGTACTTTATGCCAAGATGCTAAGATGCAATGTAGTGTAATGACAACATACCTTTTGACGAGAGATGACTTCTCTGTGAGGAGTTTATGTACAGAGTTTAACAGCACATCAGCACAATACTAGCTATATACATGGTGCCAAGAGGAGCTTAAAGGTGTTTATGCTTGGGACTTCATAATGTAACAGCAAATGCTGGAAGTCCCAATCATGGGTCATATTTCTATTGGTGACTTACTGCAGTGCTATAGAGACTATTGTCAATGTTTGTATTCCTGTGTAGATGTATTCCTATCCCATATTTGCCGTCATTTTATCAGTGTTTATGGTTGTGTACTTCTAATAAAGAGACAGTATAGAGAATCTTTTAAGTGTTCTAATGTGTGTATCATCCTCTGACTTACTCTGATGTCAGGTTGAAATGAGTGGAAAAGAGTGTTTTATGTTTGCATTTATATATATATATATATATATATATGCAAGTGTGAGTCTTACAGCCCTAGGATGGCTGCCGTGGCAACCATGTGAGGTAAGATTGGCACCAATTTATTCAGAACCAACTAGATATTTTATTAGGTATTGATGTGAATTCCCAGTGTCAATATGTTTCCATTTGGAATCAGATCTCATTAGTTCCGGTTCACTATCCATGAATGGAGTCCCTGTTTATTATTAGATCATTTTTCTTGCCCCCTTTTGGTGCTGACACAAGAGTTGGATTTAGGCATTCTTGGAATGGATTTAAAGATAACTTTATTCTTCAGAATATGAGCTTATGGTTTGTCCGTCTGTCTGTCATTCAGCGACAGTGCACAGTGAGTAATAAGGCACTGGTGATGATCTGGAGGTGAAATCTATGTTCCATTGAACATTGCCTTGTTTACAGTCCACCCTCTCAAAGAAATGATGGTGAACCAATGACAAGAACTTTACCATGAAATCATAAGTGAACATATTTTAGATTAACATATGACTTTTACTGATTTCTACACAGTGGAAAGTTCAGTTCTTATAAACAAATGTAGGAAATTTAATTGTGATTCGAGTCCATTTTGGAGTAGCAATGACAAGATTTTAAAGATGGCAGCCACAGTGGCCATAATTGATGTCGTATCAGTACCATTTTGATTTAGCACCAACTAGAGACATCAAAGGATATCTTCCGATGAAAACCCCTTGTTGATACCTCTTTCCATCTTGGAGGATTATTAATAAGATTTTCAACATATCCTTGGTGGTGGGATATCAGGTGAAAGACACAAGCTTTCTGTTCAGAGGAAGTAGCACAGACATGATTTTCAAGATTAAGTGTAATTACTTCTACAATGACTTATTTCAGTGTACTGCTAGTGTACCTCTTCCTGTGAGGCTGCCCTAGAGGCATTGACTTATTTCAGTGTACTGCTAGTGTACCTCTTCCTGTGAGGCTGCCCTAGAGGCATTGACTTATTTCAGTGTACTGCTAGTGTACCTCTTCTTGTGAGGCTGCCCTAGATGCATTGACTTATTTCAGTGTACTGCTAGTGTACCTCTTCCTGTGAGGCTGCCCTAAAGGCATTGACTTATTTCAGTGTACTGCTAGTGTACCTCTTCTTGTGAGGCTGCCCTGGAGGCAGTAAGCTGAGGCTGCATTCCCAGGACATCTGTGATTCTCCTGATTTCCAGGTCCAGCTTTGACAAAGATGCACTCACCTCTTCCTCCAGTTCATGGCTCAGTCTCTGTAATGTGGAGAGGAACATTACATTCATGTATTCCAGGTAAAATTTCTCTTGCTTTTGAAAATGATCGGTCTCTTATGTAAAATGATGGAAATATTTTGTGTAGTTTAGCACTATATTTAATATGATAGATGACAACTTATGGCTATCTGCAAGCATTATTCTATATAGGCACTGACATCATGCATGAAGGCTATACCACTTACAGTTAAGCTGGCCAAACAGGATTAGAGAAGGGCAACTTGATCATGAAGTAAATTAGATTTCTTTGATTGGTTGTTGTTGTTTTGGGTTTAATGCCATTTTTTAGCGCATGATAGGCTATATATGGCAGCCAGTATAACTGGTGGAGATAGAATCCAGGGAAATAATGCTAAGAACAATTGACCCATGGAACGATAATGACAAGATTTCTAACATACCACACTGGCTGAGTTCAGAGGTAAGATGGCAGTGACCAGTAAAGATAAACACTTTAGACCACTTGGCCACTTTGAAAAGCACAGGGATAAAATATCTCTCACATAACTGGTTCAGTTCAGGCTGTACTGAAACCATGAAATCTCTCATGTCAACCAATACTCAAACACTAATCACATGTGGTACTTGAGTACAAGCTCTTTTATACTCTTCATGGAGGTAAATTGTAAATAGTTCATTTCTGTTATTGAGTACAGATTGTCATGTGTAATCATTTTCTTAAACGTGCAGGAAAGACTAAACTGTAACGCTGAAATTTGCTAACAGTGAATGATCCCAATAATAAAGCGAGAAGTTTACTAATATTCTTTAAATGATATCCTGGTTATGGACTCGTACACAATATGCAACAAGAAAATCCACATTTTAGTCTTCATATTAAATAACTGAAAAAATAAAAAATCTCATATAAACTTATACAGAATACTCAGGAATGTCAAAGTAAAGTTATGTCTTGATGATTAAGTTAACAAAAGCTTTAGAAAACTTATAAACCACTGTCTTCTTTGCATGAGAAGTAATAATCATTTAACAACTACTGTAAAAATAAAGGTAATAATTGCCCACATAATAATTTTTCTGCATGTAACAGGTACACCTGAAAACATTACAAATGACAATGTCCTGAGAGACTAGCGTATAATGATCTAGGCATCCAACTGTATTTCAAACTCGTACATTATTTTGTAATTTCATGAAAGAAAATGAGGAATTTTCATAATATGATAAAAGCACTATATCTAATACTTAAACTGATGGGATGAATTGACCGATTGATTTGCTGCCATTATAAATGACTGATTGATTTGTTGGCTGTTTGGTTGGCTAAGACATTGATTAGTTAACATTGTGTGTGTGTGTGTGTGTCTGTGTGGGTACAAGTGATTTGGATTTTTAGCATAGATTTAACAGCTTTTCAGTCAAATTGCTATGATGTCTGCAGTGTAGCAGTTTATAGTAATCTCTAGCACTGAGGCATCATGCCGCAGACCTACCCAGTCACATTATCCTGACACCAGGCCGACTAGTTCTAACTCAAACCTCTTAATGCTGAGCGCCAAATTCGGCAGCTGCTAGTACAATTTTTTTTAAAAAGTCTTTGGTATGACTCAGCTGGGGTCTGAACCCACGACTTCCCACATCAAAGGTGGATGTTCTAACCACTTAGGCCTTTAGAGCAGCTAATTAGTTAACACAGATATGTAATGGTGTACATATGCACTATTAAGTCTACTACTTTAGAATGCTAAAGACATCCAAAAAGTGAATTCCTCGACACCAAGATAACTGCAGTTCCACATAAAAATGGGGAAAACCTAAAGCACCATTTATTTATGATTCATTAATTTAGGTAACTTAAGCTTGTTACTCATTATTAAATCAATTTTTATAATGTACTTCAAAATTATAAATATATGAACAACTATTAAATACTGCTATAATCATACCACTGAAGAGGCTTTCTCAGACAGAAAGATGTTGGTTTCTGCGTAAAGCTGTCTGACACTGTGTACAAAGTCCACAACTTGTGATCGGAGTGTGGGCTGAAATGACATACAAATTTTGTTTGCAACGATATAATAACACAGGACAAAATAAAATCACCTCAATACTACCCAAATAACATACCAAATTATATAAATGATGCAACCAATTAAAATGCTAAAGTTTGTAATGGCTTCATTTTTCAATCGCTGCCTCAAACATCATTAGGAACAATCTTGAAGATATGAGTTACGAAAAGAAATGCATAACTGATAATTCACATGATTCTTTCATCAAATATGATAAATTTTAGGTACAACTATGACCCATATTTTTCTAAATCAAGCCTAACACTACTGAAAATCATATGAAACTATACACTGTACCTAGTTCATAAATTTCTGACAAATACTTTCCACACAGAAAAACCAATATAGTGATCCTTACACATTTTCCATGTATTTAGTATAAAAAAATACACTTTCCACTCCTTTATCTTTGGTTAAATTTTTAAATTACTTGCTGATAACACTCATTACGTTCATTAACTCCTGTTTAAAATATAGAATGCTTTTTGGAATTTTATTCTCGAGTGATGAGCTTATCAGCATCCACGTCAGGTAGGCTTTTGACATCCCCCAACCCCAATCATTAGAAAGTCAGTCATTTTTGGGATCATATGTCTGGATTTGAGAAAATATTCTTTCATTTGTGGATCTGAGGACATCAGTGGTGGTTCTGCCATTGCAGCTGAACTTCAGCAGAGCTGCCACAGTATAACCACCTCAAATAAAAGATTCATATCCCCTTTTTAACAAGCTTTGAAAAATACTGCTGACAAATCCTGAAAATATTAATCTCCATGGCACAAGATTACAGGAAGGTAATTAAGCAGACAAAGATGTACAATTTTCTGAGTATATCATATATTGTTATTGCCACAAAGTTCAACATCTGATCAATCCAAAAGCATTGAAAGGTGTGCTACAATGGGATTTTTCTTGTATCTCTGAATCTGAAAAATTGGTCTATCTAAATATGTAATTCTCAACATGCAAAATTAAATAACATACAACAGCAGCCAGGAAAACAACTCCCATGAAAATTAAATTAACAAGCAGAAACATAAAATAATGCTAAGATAGACTGAGATATAATGAAAATTAAATTAACAAGCAGAAACATAAAATAATGCTAAGATAGACTGAGATAAAATGAAAATTAAATTAACAAGCAGAAACATAAAATAATGCTAAGATGGATTGAGATATAATGAAGAGAATATGGACAAGCTAGTAAGTGACTTTCATGCTGCAGGTAAAGTGCACACAAATGCTACCATTTAAACAATGAATGCTAAACTGCTTCTTGTAATATATATATATATATATATATATATATATATATATATATACATACACACATATATATATATATATTATATATACACACATATACATATATATACACACATACATATATACATATACACGTACACACGCATATACATATATATACACACATACATATATACATATACACGTACACACGCATATATATATATATATATATATATATATATATATATATATATATATATATATATATATATATCTCTGAAAGAGTAAAAGACCAAATAGATGCTGTTACTATAGCAGACCTGTTTACCCTTTTCCAGCTCCACCAATGATGACATACATAATTATTTATGTTTATTTTACCAGGAAAAGAAAAACCTTTTCCTAAAACCAGTATCACTCTACCTTTTCTAGCTATATTCTTAAATGGTTCACCTTTCATGCTGCGATTTTCAGTTCAGAAATATTTTCTTTAAGTTATGCCGTAATGAATCGGCTGTTTTCAACAGCAAGTTTAAATTAGCCAAAAGCTCACTCATCATCCTTTCAGCAAGGATAATGTGCATTTCCTCACTGTCCAACATTGTGTTTTTGAGAATGAGGACAGATTTATCTGTGGCTTTTATTTTTGACCATTCCTTCTGGGATTTTCAATGAACATATCTTCTTACATCACTTCACTATCATGTGGGATATAAAAAAAATTTGATTCCACAGAGAATAAATTTAACTCCATTTTTAGATTGTTGTATAAAGAGCCAAATAAATCTTTGGACATTTATGGTTGGCACTTAACTTTTCTACTTCTTTAGATTTTCTTTTCACACAAATCTGTTCTGCCATTTTGAAAAATAACTGATGATTGCTTCCCTTTGATGCCTGCAGATATTTTACCAGCTGGCACAAGAACCATTGAATAAGCACTTCTTTGACACTGACAAAATAATTTCTTTTTATGAAAAGAAATTTTAGAAGTGAAAAGAAATGCTAAGACATGTAATTATTTGCTGATTCAGCCATTTTCAGTAGTCTTGCCTAAACAATCCATAGTTAGTAGTTTTCAGGCTTCATCCAGACAAAATACAGAAAATCCATTGGGGTAAACAGGCCTGCTGAAGGATGTCTTTTCGAATACAATATATTTAGTTTCAAATTCTATAATCTTAGTGCATCGGTTGTAAGTTTAAGTATAGTTTTTCTTTCTAATCTGTTTATACATTATCCAGCATTACAAGGAACACATGCATTGAAATTCGACAGAGTAAGCTGCAATATTCTTGACAATAAATGAGATGGATCAAATTAATACAATGACATCATCTACACCATGTGTGTGTGTGTGATTTGGATTTTTAACGTAGCTTTAACAATGTTTCAGTCATATCGCTAGGATGTCTGCAGTGTGACAGTTTATAGTGATGTCTAGCACAGGGGCATCATGCCGCAGACATGTAGCATGATGTCTCACCCAGTCACATTATCCTGACACCACGCTGTCCAGTCCTAACACTAACCTCTTAATGCTGAGTGCCAGGCGAGGCAGCTGTTAGTACCATTTTACAAGTCTTTGGTATGACTCGGCCGGGGAACGAACCCTTGTCTGCATGTCTTTTATATATATATATAAAAAAAACTTTAAATTTATTGAGACTAACAATGGAACATCGTACTCAAGGCCACTGTATGTACATATATCAATATACCAGCACAAGGATTATATGGAAATATTATGTCTAATCTGATCCAGATTGACATAATCCAAAAGCACTGAAAAGTCACTGAAGGAATGTAGATCACTATGACCTGTTTTTATTTTCTATGGACAGAAGTACCCCTCATTCATTTTCATTATCCTACATGTGAAAGTGTCTGAGAAACTGAGCTAAATGCAACATTATCACTTGCACCTAAAACACAGGTCACTGTGACCTACCTATGCTTGAAGTGAGCAGCACCTTTTTCAGATGAATGCATTCAACAGCGCTCATGATTCTACATGCAACAGTGTAAGAGAAATGGAGCTAAATGCATTTATGTAATGCTTATGTATGCAAGGCAAGTGCAGTTCACCAAGAAATCTGGGGCAGCTGCAAGCTTTCGGTTCAAATTTCATGAATGCTGCTTATGGCATGTATTATGAAAGCAAATGATTCTACTTTTTGTGACTCCACCCATTTCCATGTATCAGGGTTTAACAGCCAATCAGCACAAAAACTGCTATATACAATGCCTATTAATGGTAAAATTCTAAAAATATCAATGCAAAGAACTGCAGAAAATAACTTTAGGATGATAAAGCCTTCCAAATAGCTTAATATGAGGTACTACAAAACTAACAAAAATCAATCATTCCAAATAAAAATAGTTTGGCTTTTATGGGATTTAATGCTATTATTCAGCACACGATAGACTATACATGGTGGTCAGTATATTTGGTGGAGGCAAACCTGGGAAGAACCAATTCAAAGGAAGCTATTGACAAGCTTTCTCACATATCCACACTGGTCAAGGTGAGGCAAGAACACATGTGGACAGAGGTGAGATGTGAGTAATTTGTGAAGGCGAGTGTCTAAGACCAGGCCATCCCCACCTCCAAATAAAGATAAACATTAGGCACTACACTATACAGAATCAAAGGTAGAGATGCTAAATTTCTGTTAAAAAAATATAAAAAAATAAAGATAAAGAATATAAAATACTTAAAATATAGGGTCAAATTCTATTACATAAACTGCATTCCACATAAAATCCAAGATGGTGGTACATCATTATATAATTCCTTACTCGTTAATAAAATAAATTCAGCGTTACTCCAATGAAGAGTTTTTGATGTTATGAAGCTTGTTGGTGTTTTTACCAAATATGTGGAACATTCCAGTTTATATAATATTTTAAGTCCATCTATGGAATCTTCCATTTCAAAACGACTGCCTGAAGAGCAGCTTTGGCTGCTGTATCTGCTCTTCAACTACTCTGCATACCAATCTGGCAAGGCAGACAACCCTAAGAAACCTTTTTTATCTCAATTATTTGAACAAATCCTGTTTCTGTAAGATCTGGGATATTAACAGATTGTCAAGTTTAGGGTTTTGTAAGGTTTTCAGTTAAAGTTGTGTGAATGTTTATTAATAACTTTTGTAACCAAATATGATGGTGGAACAGCTTCATTTGTAAGGCTAGGATACTGTGTGACAAATTTGATCTAAGTCTGTTATGTGGTTTTAAAGATGTCATCAAAAATGTTTCTATTTTTAGAATCTGCAGCCATATTTGATGGCAGATTGGCATTATTTGTGAAATTATAAAATCCTTTCATTTTGTTTTATGTCACTTTTGTCACATTCTGTTGCATGGTTTTTGAGAAGAACTCATTTAAAGGAGTTTCCATTTTTAGTTATGGTGACAATATTTTACAACAAATCAACATCATATGTGCTAATCTGAAAGCTCCTAATACCAGAATGCTTTCTGTCAAATTCTGCTAAGCTGTCTGTTAAGTCAATAAAAAGTCTCAAATTTAAATAAAGGTGGCCATATGTGATGGCAGATAAGAATAATTCAGAAAAATATGAAAAGCCTTCCTACCAGGATGCTTCCTGTCAATGTTGGATAAATTGTATTTAGTAAATGTTTAACTGAGGCAACCATACTTTATGGCAACCATGCTACAAAATCTGAACGGTTTCCATGGCAATGCTTTCTGTCAAATTTGATAGAATGCCCTACAGTGATTTCTGAGAAGTCATTAAAGAATGTTCTACAGTGATTTCTGAGAAGTCATTAAAGAATGCTCTACAGTGATTTCTGAGAAGTCATTAAAGAATGCTCTACAGTGATTTCTGAGAAGTCATTAAAGAATGCTCTACAGTGATTTCTGAGAAGTCATTAAAGAATGCTCTACAGTGATTTCTGAGAAGTCATTCAAAGTTTTTTCAAAGCAGTTTTTGAGAAGTCATTTAAAGGTTTTTCTATTTTTAGTGACAGCAACCATATTTGATAGTGCGTCTGCATATGTGTACAAAGTTTAAAGGCCTTTATGCCAGTATGTTCTGTGTTAATTAGGATGAAATAGATCTGGTGTTTCTTCAGAAGGTGAAAAAGCAATTGTTGATGGACAGTGAAAAGGTCTTGCTCTTCTGGGTAATGCCATCCTTACCAGATGGCAGCTAGATGTCATTTATATGAAATGAACAGTCTTCATGCCAGGATGCTATCAAACTGAATCAAATTCTATTCAATGGTTTCTTGGAGAAGATACTATTTAAAAGTTAGTCTATCTTTTGTAACAGCAGACATCATTGATCGCGGGTCTGTATCATTTGAAACTACCCAGAAGGCCTTTATACCTGGATGCAATGTTCCAAGTTTGTTGAAACTAGTCTAGTGGTTTTAAGAAAAGGTTCAAAATAGCAACTGCTGATGGCTTCTATAACTATGATGTGTTACAGATGAAAGGCCATATCATAAGCTCATTTACGTCATTAAAATTATAAAATTCTCTCCCAAATCATGTCAAGACCACGTATTAACTAGTTCAGTGTAACAGGGGCTCAAGCTAACATTCCCACACTGATGAACTCAAGATCAAGATTCCAAACACAAGCAATCTGCAGTGAAGTGACACTCTTGCATACAAGACACAATCTATACATATATGTATATATAAAGTTTATCCACCTGGTAGGACTCATATAGATCTGCATCATGCTGCCAAAGAAGAAAAAGAAATTACAGGTAGTTAATTTTTTTAAATTTTCGTAAATGAACAAAGCCTTTTAGAAGAAATTACAGGTAGTTAATTTTTTTAAATTTTCATAAATGAATGAAGCCTTTTAGTTTAATGAACAAAATGAATAGGATATTATCTTGCTTTTTTCATGGCTTTTCATATAAATTGTCCAGTGCTCATGACATTTTGCACAAAACACTATTTCTGAGTGAAAAGCTGAAAAAGCTAGTGTCACAGTCTCTATAAATATGCTACTTCAAGAAATAAAAGCCATGTTTGTAGTATCTTAGTGTGGCAGATTCTATATGTAAGATACTTACAGAGTATGTCACAAGCCAAAGTAAAGAAAAGTCTGCTGTATCTACGAATCAATAACATGTGAAAAAAATTAAAGGAAACAATAAAACTTATAAATAAATTCCTACAATTATAAACAGACCTTACACTTGTGGCTGGACTGTTGAGTTAACAACATGAAACACCATTATCTGCAGATCAGTAACACTCAAACTGTCAGAAAATGAAACTAGCTGCGACAAAATTTCAAGGCAAAAAAATTGCACAACTACAGAAGAAAAAGTTATGAATTACAAATAACACTTACAAGGAGATAAAAATTGACAGAATGTATAAAAACAGCTAATCAGAAAGTCATTTTAAAGCTAAATTTTGTGTTTTACCAAGTGTTCAATGGCGGGAAGGCAAATGAGATTTTTTTTGTTGGGGGGGTGGTGTGTTTTTCAAGTTTGCAGTTATTTTTACCCCAAGAGAAACTTTTCCTTTTATATGTATCAAGGAGACAAATCTGTCAATGGATGACATATTTTCTGTATTGACCACTCACCTCTGAGAGTCTGCCTGAGGGATACAATCTGTCCAGATACTCTGAAGACCGTGTTGCCAGGGGAAATAACTCCTGCTCCACAACACTGTAGCTAAGGGAGGCCACTTTCACACTGAAAAGAACAATCAACCTCAAGTTTTATATCTGTTCATCAATTTCTGGATCATAATTTTCATATCATACTGGCAAACACTTATAATAAAGAAGGTAAGCCAGTGAGCCTCAAAGGGACAGATACTATATTGGTTAAAATGAATTTCCTGAAATCCAAGATAATGTCAGTTCTTCTTTTCTTAAATGTTTAATGTTGAAGCCATTTTGTAACCAAACTAGATGGAAGATATGACCATCCACTCTAGAGAAATAACAATAAGATCATCAAAATGACCATCATGGTGGGCATACAAAATGTCATATTGATACCCTTTCTATTTAGGACCAAATGTATATCATAAGAAATCTTTTGGTGATAACCACGTGTCAACATTCTGGAGAAGTAGCAGTAACAAGACTTTCATGATGGTCGCCAAATATGATGTCAGACAATTTTTCATTTAAGGACCAACCAGACACCAAGAAAAATGTTCTGTTGAAAACTCCAAGTTGATACTGATGTTCCATTTAGATGAAGTAAGCAATAAAAAGATTTTCAAGTTGGTTGCCATGGTAGCCATATGCAGAATTGCTTCTAGGATTTGATAAATGAATCTGAAAAAACGGGGGGGGGGGGCCAACGTAGCCATAAGGGAGGGAGGGAGGCCCTTCCTGTATGGTGTAAAAAAAACTCAATGTATTTAAAAAGAGCAATAGCAAGTATAATAAGTGCATTAAATGCATTTCGTGTCTTCTGTATAACATAGGATAACATTAGTATATTTGCCAGACAAAATTCCCTCTTATCACAAGCCAGTTTCAGGGTTTTAATGATTAACTGGCCTGTACTGCTGTTGCAAAATGAAAGACAAATTCGCCGACATTCAACATAGGAGATGCCGAAACATCAAGCTTTCCACTATATGAGAATTTTTAGCCTTTATTATTACCACTCTTCCTGAATATGTAAATTATGCTGGTTATGTGCCTTGTACAATTAAACGTGCGTACTTTAAAAAAAAAATATTACCTCAATTTGTAGGATTGCGTATATCATTGAAAATGAGTAACTCGTGAGCGCGTGATTCAATGTAAATTAAACAGCTATTAAGGACTAGCTGAAATGTTATCTGGAAGAATGCAATTTGGTCGAAACAATGAATAAAGCAAAACCTGCTTCTAATTATATTTGGGAATAAATAAGGATTTAAGTGTAAGTACTGTACATTATAGTTCAGCTTGGCCACCCATGTAAACTCAACCGGCCTGCGAATTATGAAGTCTCTATTTACCTTTATTTATTTTCCATTTGGAGAAATCTGAAAATATGCACGTGCAAAATAATAACAAATTCAATCATAGTACTTTATAACAGTTTAATAAATGTCAGGTCAACAAAAGTTATTATTTTACAAGCCTATGTCTTAGGACACGGAAAAAGTTACTGTTTCGTGTCCCAAGATTTACAGCACTTACAGTAGTCGACAAAAAGATCTAAAAACTGTCAAGCTTAGACACTGGCCCGCAGATAAGCCAAACCACCTTTCTTTCAGGCCTTTAATTTTTCCTAAATTATTCGGCTTATATGCGAGTATATACAGTAAAACTGAAATCAAAGTCTGATGTTTTCTAATAACACTCTACCTACACACTAACCATTAAAGAATCAAACCACAGACTGCAAATAGTGTAACTCCTCTGGTCAATCTTAAAAATCAGTGTCATGTACTTCCTGCATGTCACATGCTCAATTTTGATTGGTTACAAATCCATACTAAGAAAAATCAGAAGAACACATATTTTCCTTTCATGGATGACAAAAAATAATTTTTAAGGAAAAGTCCAAAGCTCAGAATGAATTAAGGAAAGTAAATATACAGTTTCTATAACAGTTAACTCTTTACTAGAATAATATATACATCTGCATCCAGACTGACTGTAATTATGACTGCATTACTGTGCAAATATGATCACTATTTCCTAAATAGCTTCCTGTCCTTCCTCATCCTCCACTCTACCAATGCCTTGTTAAAGTTGAAGTCTCTCAGAGGAGGTCCTTCAATTGAAATCATCTTCTGAGGAGGTCCTTCAATTGAAATCATCTTCTGAGGAGGTCCTTCAATTGAAATCATCATGAGTCTGCTGAGAATATAGTACATCATAAAATGCCAGCCATCTTCTTTCATGCACCTCTCTTTCTGCTGAGGACTGTCCAGAACATTCTGGATTTCCTTCAATTTAGCTGTTCTGATGGCAGATTTATTTTAAAAAATAGTACAGGTCTTTAAATGTGCCCTGAAAGATTTCCTTGAGGTACAGATTGGTTTTTGATGCATGAGAGGTACACAAATTCAATCTATGAGCCATACAATGAATGCTGATCAAGTGAGGGCTTTTTTCCTTGAACCATGCTGCTACATCACTTATGCGACCTGTTATCACTGATGCCACATCACTGCCAAAACCAACAACTTTTTCAAGAGGAATCTCCTTCTTTTCCAAGAACTGGACAACTTCTTTGAAAAGAACTTCATCAGTGTGTGATTGTCCTTCCACTGACACATTACCAAGAAAATGAGTTGTTGAAACAAAACATGGTTGGCTCAATGATTCTGGCATAAAAATGACCAGCTTCTTGGTATTTGAAATATCTGTACTATCATCAGTTAAGATGCTAATGAATGGACTACATAGTACTTTCTGCATTAACTCAGATTCTATCACTGTTGCTATGTAATCCTGGAAAAAATAAAGCTCAATGATTAATCAAAGTATAAAAGTATTTTAGTATCATTATTATTATTATTTTATTAAAGTATTTGAGACATGTAAAACAAATATATTTTTAAAAACCCCACAGTAAAATAACCAAAATCAGATGCAAGAACTTTAACCTATGACCATGGAGTGTCTAAGGATGTTGCCTTGTGATAATTCTGTCAATTTAAGAAATCCGATCAAGGTATTTAAATGCTAAAATAATATGGCACCTCTCTCTCTCTCTCTCTGTTAATTAAAATCATTCAATTATAGTAATGAAGGAAGTGATTATGCTTGTCTGTATACGATGATTTTAAAAACAAAAAACATTGGTATTATATACTGTTACATGTTTAGGCTCGAACAAACAGTAACACAGAAGATTGAAAACAACAAACTTTTTAAAATTTAACAAAATTTTTATTTTCCTGGAAATTTCTGTAAAAATGGAAAAAGGAGAAGAACTTACGGTTTCAAGAATCAAATCCAAAAATAATCTAAGAATAATCCACAAATTAAATTACAAAAGTCCTAGTAATAAATGTTCTAATAATTTCAAATTCGAATCCTGATGGAAAATCTAAGATGGATGATGACGTATGCTGTAGTCAGTACTGTGCTTATCTACAGTTCCTTGTAGAAATACAAATAATGGCACTCTGGTGTTGCAAATTCAAATTAAATTTGTAAGCAATGTCTTTCCCTGTGTGAGCACTCTTTTTCCAGACAAATAACAGAATTAATCCTTTTGAATCCAAGTAATTTGAAATAACTCCTACAAGTAATTTGAAATAACTCTAAACAGCACAACATAAGACTCTAACTGCCCAACTTCTACTAAAAAACAATTCTCTAAAACATTGAGTTATATGGGCTTTCTAAAACATCAACAAGGGTCACATGATCATCCCCTGGAAGTTTCTGGATGGAAATTCTTGTAAAATATTACGTCCACCCAGTGTGACCCTGAGAAAACCAATAATTTTCTCTAAGAAAAAAAAAAAAAGTTGTTTACATCTTAAACCCATGTAGTCCCATCATGACCTTGACAACAACCAATCATTTTAAAATAAAATAGAACTTTGTTTACTAATTCTGAACATAGGTCAGAATTTAGATCAACACCTGTTGTTTATAAACTAACAGTCAAGGTCAAACAATTTTCTGAAAAAGTATCATCTCTAGTGAATAAATGTACATTACAATTGCATGTAAGAAAAATAAAAATTTTAAACTTACAAACAAACAATTAAATTATATATATATATATATATATATATATATATATATATATATATATATATATATATATATATATATATATATATATATATATATATATATTAAATCAGATATAACATAACAATACATCAATGATGGGTCCCTACATATGCAAAGTTGTAATACATGCAGATCAGGGTCAATGTCATTTGCTGCAATGATCATCAGAGCAAATAATAACAGTAACTTATTTACTAAAGCATTATTTAAGTTTCAAGCGGTGGGTTTTGCCTGACTACTGTATGGTATCACAATGTCGACAGCAACTCCTTACATGCTCAGGAAATTATTCAAACAACAGTGACTGAATCATTATTGCAAACACAAGAAAACTCATTACAGTGATACTGAAAGGTGACCTGTCTAGACACAAAAGAATTTCATGACAAAATGAACAGGTACCAATAATTCAGACTGATTAAAAAAGAAAAACAATATTACCATTATGACTACGAGCTACCGAATGCTTGGTGCTATTTTTAGTAACAAAGGGATTCCTCAAGATATGCACTGATCGGAACCTAACTGATCATGTTTTGGTTGCATGTTAGTATACACTATTTATTCCATTTAAATTTCAATAGAAAAATGTAATTAAAATAAAAGAACTTACCTGAAGTTCCTCTACAGAAGCCCTTGACAAATATGTTGTGTTTCCTCCTACTCTGATGTTGCCAACACCAACACCCAAAAAGTCAATAAAATCCAACAGTGAACCATATTTTAGAGACGCAATATTCTCCTTCGCCAAGTAATAGGCAACTGACATAGCATGAATAATTCAGATTTCTTGCTGATAGCTGCCATGCATGTAGTTTTAAGATTTTCACTTAGTTTCAAATCTTGAATCACCTATTTGTGAACTGCTAATTCAACATGTCTGTCAAGGGTTGATGTCCTGAAATTAGCATTTCTAAGTGTGAAAGAATTTTTTTGTGCCGGTTTTTACACACCATCTGCAAAGCATCTCATTTTTTTCATTCATTTCCAAACATGGTCGATTTCATTTCCAGTCTGAATTGAAAGAGTACCCTTTTTTTCTCGGCGTTAGATAGATCCTTAATTTCATTGCTGCCATCTTTAAGCACATCACTAGCATCATCTGATACGGGATTAGCCAGAGGAAGTGTTTGTTTGCTGTCATTGTGCCTACTGACAGAAACTTCTGCACCCTGACTTATAAGAAATGTTTCTGCTAAAATAATGAAAAAGTGTCTTAGTTTTAACTGATTTTGCCATTTAACACATTGTCTCGCCAAGCCTGCCTCTATATCAAATGTACTTTTCTGACCTTTCTTATTAAGCAATCAGAATTGAGCACATGACACATGTGATGTATATACAACTATACAAGTACAACATATTTGCCGAGTGACAACCGGGAATTTTACAGCCCCCCCCCCAATATTTTAAAAAATTACGCATTCTTTACACAAAAATGCACACAATTCTTATTTTCTGCATGATTTTGCAAACATAGGATTAAAAAATGTGCGGGAAACCTTAAATTTTTGGGGGGATTTGCATGATCGCACGTCCTAGATGCAACCCTGATATGGTATTTCAGGAGGGCAACATTTTCATTTAGGACCAACTACATATTTGTCTTTAAGCAAAAACTATGTCAATATGACTTTCCATTCAGTAAGATTTTAAAATGGCTGTCATGGTGGTCATAAGGGATCTTTGATGATTTTCATCCAGGATCAACTAGACATCATAATAAGTGTTCTGGTAAATTTCAATGTTACTTTGGCTTCCATTCAGGAACAATGGCAATAAAGAATATCTACAGTGACTGCTATGGTGGCTATCTCAGATCAGGTGGCTATAGCAGATCAGGTGGCTTTCTCAGATCAGGTGGCTATATCAGATCAGGTGGCTATCTCAGGTGGCTATATCAGATCAGGTGGCTATCTCAGATCAGGTGGTTATCTCAGATCAGGTGGCTATCTCAGATCTGGTGGCAATATCCAATCAGGTGGCTATATCAAGTCAGGTGGCTATCTCAGATTAGGTGGCTATCTCAGATCAGGTGGCTATATCAGATCAGGCTTTGAAGAAGATTATCAATGAGAAACAAATTTAATAGGAGGATGTCTGACGATGGACCATCCCATAAGCTCTACTGGCCTATGACTAGAAGAGGTCAAATCTGAGGGACTGGCAGGAAACACTCTCTAAAATTTGAAAATAACTTATGTGCTTATTTTTGGACTCATCAAAGATCTTAACTGCTTATTTCTTATGAGTGCCCACAAATTTATCAACGAAGATACGAACATTGATACAGTCGGTGGAAAATCTATTCAAAACAATATTTAACTTATAAAAGTTACTTTTAATCATCAAATTGACTCGAATGATTGATAACTGCTATCCTTTGGAGGGTGTGTGAAATATTTAGTGGTAAAGAAATGTCTATATATAGACATTAAAAATCTGTAAAAAGATATATATAAAGTCAAAGACATTGAAGTCATTAAAATGTGTTTAATATATATATATATATATATATATATATATATATATATATATATATAGACACACACACACACATTTTGCACATATGCAGTACAGATTAAACCCGTTTGCTGCAAACACATGCAAATGAATGTCAATATAATCATTTACAGAGACATGTACATCATCTTTTTTGTGTAAATGATTCCTTCACAAAAAAATAAGGTACCCATGAATATGTACTTTTCACCCAAAGCAACAATTCTGAAACCCAAGGAAATAAAGTGTTTGAAAGTATAACCCTCTTTGTTTAACAGTAAGAAATAAATAGCAGTCTACATTTTTAATAAAAGAAGGAAATATACAGCTATGTTTAACAGTAGAAAATATATCTTTGTCATGTTAAAAGTCTGTATAACATGCAGAAGCAATAGGCGAAGTCCATTTAAATAAGGTAATTTCTGAAAATGGGTAATTATATCATTAACTGAGGACCCTGGAGCGAGTTCAACATAATTTTGTAAAGCAAATGACAAAATGGACATGAAAGTCATGAAAATTTTGCAAGGACTTGAAGAGGAGTCATATAAAAAAAAATTGTCTTTGTTCAAATATGATCCAGCCTGTGCAGTTCCACTGCAAGAAACAAAAAATATGTTTATTATATGTAATAATATATACTAACACTTTAATAAGTCCTATGGCCACATCAACAAAGCCTTGAAGAATGTGAGTTTCCTCATCTGACAGTGAGCTGGGCTGTGGGCTGATTGAACGTTCGGACTTCTGTTTCTCTGACCATGTCTTCAGTACCATCTCAAAGGTCTGTGAAACAATGTTAAGTTACTCTCATATGTACCAATTATTGCACAATGTAATACAATTTTTGATATGTAATATTATTTATTGCAAGAATTAAATGTGTTTTAGAAATACACATATCCTCTGCAGAATAAACATCTAACTCAAAATAGTTCTGAAACTTATAAAAGCTTGTAACAAGTTTCCCTCAAAGATACTGACACTCCACTGGCTAAAAAGAATTTATTGGAATTTAAAGACCATTTTTCAATTTTAACTACAGATTGCTGAACGTATCTCTGATATTCTTCAGCAATAACAAGGCTTCTAAAATCAGCTGCTATGGTTATGTCAGATTGGCATCATTTCCTTTAGGACCATGCTGTCATCATTATAAGTCTTTTGGTCATGTCAATAGGACCATTTATGCAGAGGGTGTAGCGACAGAAAGATTTTCAAGATGGCCATCATGGCAGCCATATTGGTGTATGATTAATACCATTTTCATTTAGGTGGCACTCTACAGTTTCGTATTTTGCATAGGGTTAGGATTTTAAAGAAAAAGAATTTCCCTGGCTTTCCTCACTGGTTATACTGGTCATTTAAAAAGACCTTGTATATCTTAGGTATAATTCAAAGAACCTTTAATTCCCTTTATTTTGGTATATGATTGATGGGTGTAATATGGGTTATAGAGTATACAGCTTGGCCTTACTTCAGATGTGCATCTTTCAAAAAAGTGCTAGCTCCACTTGGTCATTTTCACTTCCTGAACTTCAGAGGTAAATTGTATATAATATACATTGTAAATTGTATAAAAAAAAGCCAATAACTTTTTTTACATTTTATATATTTGATAATTCATTCATTGCACTTTCAGAAGCTGGTATTGTCTAGTCTGGCAAAATTCATTTTCCATATTTTAATAGCTGCTATGTGTAGTGTACTTTAGACTAATTCAGGCTGATTTGTTAGCACAAGGGAGCATTCATTTTAGTTAGCAGTGTGTTTAAATCATGTACATTTCCAGAAGTACAATATCCAAAGAAATATCACCCACATTACATTAATGTAGCATAGAGGTATGCCAACATTCTCTCCATTGTACATGTTTTAAATGCAAACAACTTCACCTTACATACGTCACTCTCTCAAAAGTACATAATAACTGGTGAGTGCCCCCTTAGGACTAACTGGGTATCATATTTTCAATATGGCCACCGTAATGGCCATATTAAGGGTTAGTTTACATCATCTTCATTTAGGACCAATTAGACACCAAAAGAAGTCAACTGATAAAAACCTCATGTCAAAATGGTTTTCCATTTAAGAAGAGCAGCTGTAACAAGATGGATGGCCAACATGGTGACTATGTTGGATACAAGAGTAGCACAAATATAATTTAGGACCAAAATGACATCTCAGATGTCTTCTGGTGCAAACCACATGTTGATATGCTTTTTCAATTTGAAGGAGTAACAATAACAAAAGTTTCAAGATGGCTGCCATGGTAGCTATATTGGATATCTAATTGTCACCATTTCAATTTTGTATTATTTTCATTTACAAACTACTAGACATAAAAAAAAAAGTCTTTGAGCGAAACCTCCATTTTGATTTGACCGAACATTTAGGAGAATTAGAGATAACAAGATTTTTATGATGACCACTGTGGCAGTGATATTGGATGCCTGAGCACTATTTCATTTAGGATCAACTACACATCATAAGAGGTCTTATAGTAAAATGCCAATATTAATATATCCATCAAGACAAGAGAAGTAGCAATAACAAGATTTTAAAGATGGTGACTGGTAGACATGATGGACATGCATATGCACCATTTTCATTTAGGCCCATCTAGATATTATAAGAAGTCTTCCAGTGAAAAGCCTATGTCAGGATGACTTTTCCTTCAGAAGGAGTTGCAACAACTGTCACTAATATCATTTAAAACTAATAAAACATAATAAGTCTGTTAGCAAAATCCCCATCTTGACATCCATGTCCCTTCAGGAGTATGGTAACGATTTCAAGATTTTCAAGATGGCCACGCTGATGTGAGATCAGAACCATTTACATTCGGGATCAACTAGACATCATTAGGAGTCTTTTGGTGAAAACCCCACATAGTTTTCCATTGATATGACCATCCATTCAGGAGGAGTGGTGATGACAAGATTTCAAGATGGCCACAGTGGTAGCCAGACTGTATGTCCATGCACATGCCCAAGTAAATACAGTAAAAATTGTCTCGTCTAATGCAGCAATGAAAAGATTTTAAAACTCCATTTTTATTTCTGCTGTAGAATTTAGTCTGGCCTAGTCTCCATGTAACGATGTACATACCAAGTATTCAAACTCACAGTCCAAAAAAAACAAACATTTGGGTTCCAATCATGGCCAAAATGTACAGTTTTTACTGCAGTTACTCTTGATCATTTATATATAGAATAAATTACACAAAGAATGAAGATTAATAATTCAATGATGGATTATTTGCTTTCAATTATATTCTAATATTATGGAATTAATAAAGTTCATTGAACAGCATATAGCTTTAGCTTGTAATCTTGTCCATGTGTGTGCGTGTGTGTGTGTGTGTGTGTATTGTTGTTGTTGTTGTTGTTGTAGGGTTTAACACCATTTTCAGCACATGATAGGCTATACATGGCGGCCAGTATTAATGGTGGAGGAAGAATTCGGGAAATCCATGGAAAGAACCACTGACCCTCGAGAAGCTACTGGCAAGCTTTCTCACATACCCACATTGGCCGAATCTGAGACACGAACCCACACAGACAGAGGTGAGATGGCAGTGATCTGTAACGGAGAGCGCTTTAGACCACTCGGAGCCCCTGTGTGTGTGTGTGTGTGTTGTGTGTGTGAGAGGGAGAGATATAGTGGATTATATAGGCTATTCAACAGAGTACATACCCTGTCTCTGGTCAGCATCTGTGACCTATTTTTATGCTCTACCCGTATGTAGCCTGGGGGTTGTATCCAGGCCTCTCCATCGGCCTGAACTGGCACTCCTTCATCACCCATAATTGTAATCTTAACAGAGCGACACTGTGCAATCCTGTGGTGTTGTAGGTCAATGACACGAGACACTGCCATCTGCATACTCCCAAACACTGCTACAACCTCCAGTATCTTGTCATCAAAACTTGGTGCTGTGAAATTCTGGAATGAGTTATAATATACAGCTCTGACACCATCAAACAATGTCATGTTAAGTTAGACAGACAAATTAAAATTCAAATATGCAGACAGACTGATGGTCACTCAAACCGGCAGACATACAGGCAGACACAGACAGAATGACAAAACTGATGGAAAGATCACATAACTACAGAAGAATAAGCTGAGCTTTTAAATGATATATGTTACTAAACATATTATTTCATCAACAGCAAATTTACATGTGCATATTCTGGCAACAGAGAAAAAATAACTAAAGCTGATCTCTTCATTTTAAAATCATTTATTCAATACTGTCCAATATTTCTAACATATCAATATCAGAAAGTATTGGACAGTTTCATGCCATCTTACCAGATGCAAAATAATTTCTATATCCAACTCTCTACTGATATTTTCTGTACTTCAACTTGCAATTAAAATGGCCTGCAACAAAAAGATTTAGAACTGTCCAACTGTCGCCTGGTTGCCCCTGTGGCAACCTTTAGAATCATAAATTCATCAACAAGAAAATGACTTGAACATTTCTCATTACAAGTATATATCATGTTTCTGCACACACACACACAACGAAACATTGATCAGATACAGTTTAATTCACTGTTTTGCATTCTCCCATTTCAATTTGGGGATGCCAAGCTCTTCAAACATTTTTTTTTGCCTTGTGGTCTTCCGCCAGGATAAATCTAGATACTGCGCTTGGAGACCATGAGCATGTGACCAGTCCAGCATTATTCACTTCTCATTGTCTTCAACACTCAAAACATTCTGCCTGTCTCTTCTCCTGATGATAATGCAGTACATGAAATGTCAGTGCTTGGCAAATAGAAGACTTGGTGATCAGGAGGTTGCCTGAATAAGCTAAAGTCCACTGTTGCATTTCATTGTTGTGGTTTATTTTTTGTTCTGGTTTATTTTCTGACTTTTGTATTGTTGTAGATGAAAAGAATCATTAATTTACGTGAATAATGTTAAAACTTAAAGTAATTATTTCGTCACGATAATATTCACTATAGTCGTACATGTAAAACCTCGACACTGATATTTATCTTTTGGGCATTAGGGTCATAGCACTAAAACATAAAAAACATGTGATACGTCTTACATGTAGGACTATATTCACAGGTGATACAACAGAACATGCCTTCCATGGATTGCACTCGATATATCTATTTATGCAGGACTTTTCTCTTTCAGGAGAAATTAAAATCAAAAACATAATGTAATAATTGGGAATTCTCTGCAAACATCAGGATATATTATGAAATCGGGAGGTAGGCATGGAGTAACCCCAAAATACGGGAGTTTTTCTTCTCTCCCGGTGTGAGAGTTGACAGGTATAGTGTAAGGTCGCTTACATCAAAGCAAACTACAACTCAGCTTTAACGGTATTAGGATAATTTTCAAAGGATTATTTCTGAAACTTCATTATTGTATTTTGGAGATATCATTAAAATTTAGTGCAGTGGTGCCCATGATTCGACTCTAAGGGATGTACTTCATTCAGCACGTGTTCAAACCTACAATGTATATGCAGTGGTGCCATTATGTAAATATGTTCAGCAGCCTAATTGCGAGCATTGAATCAAACCGTATTGTTATTCATTGTGTTGTCATACTGGGATCAAATTTTAATGAGTTAGGCATTTACAATTTCAAGGCAAAATAAAAACGTAATTACTGGTGCACTGATATAAAATGTCCAATGCAATGATGTATAAACAAACAAAAATTGAGTCAAAAGGGAAGGTAGTGTTACAGGAACTCGCGATTGCTCAATTCTTGTCATCATTCAATCAAATTATACACAAATCTAAATTAGGCAGAAACAATAAGAAAACAGAAACTTAAATAAATTTTCAAACAAGTTTATACCATTTCTTTTTAATAATCATACATGCCATGCCTGAGATAAGTATACTTGTACTTTTTGTTAATATAAGTTTGCCTAAATAAATGCATTTAGTGTTTATACCTGTTCAATTTGGGGGGTCAGCTTATTCGCGACAAGGCTTATACGCGAGTATATATGGTAGGCCACATTAACCTAGCTTTTGACATGTATATGATGATTCTTGTGCATACCAAATTTTCATGAGAGTAGATGACATAGGGTGTAAAACTGTGGATGCAACAAATTGATAAAAATACACAAGTCACTCAAGCATACAAATTGGGTCACAATGAATTTATTTTGATACAACTGAGTAACCCTTCTTAAGATGCATCCACATACCTACTTTCAAAAGTGTAGATGAAGTGGGTGCAAGAGATTGAGGGTATAATAAGCAGATTGCACTCAAAATACAGAAGTCACTCAAATATTAAAATTATGGCTGAGTTACTCTTTTAGAGCTGCACTCACAATGAGTGCTGGTGAAATAAAGAAATGGAGGGCATAATGAAAAACAAAGAAACATAAATGAATCAACAAAACACTATATTCCCTCTTAACTTTTTTTAAAGTGCATATTCATGTGAAATAAGATAAAGTCTTCAGAGGGGTACATTCCTACCATTGGTTTGTAATTAATTTAGTATGTACTATTAAAATGAGCCAATAAAAATCTAATCTGGTTTTAACAGAAGCACCTCACCCAGTATGGAAGACTATCAAACAATACAGACTAACAATACTGGAGTCTAGTATGGAAGACTATCAAACAATACAGACTAACAATACTGGAGTCTAGTATGGAAGACTATCAAACAATACAGACTAACAATATTGTAGTCCAGTATGGAAGACAATCAAACAATACAGACTAACGATACTGGAGTCTAGTATGGAAGACTATCAAACAATACAGACTAACAATACTGGAGTCTAGTATGGAAGACAATCAAACAATACAGACTAACAATATTGTAGTCCAGTATGGAAGACAATCAAACAATACAGACTAACGATACTTGAGTCTAGTATGGAAGACTATCAAACAATACAGACTAACAATACTGGAGTCTAGTATGGAAGACTATCAAACAATACAGACTAACAATACTGTAGTCCAGTATGGAAGTCTATCAAACAATACAGACTAACAATACTGGAGTCCAGTATGGAAGACAATCAAACAATACACACTAACAATACTGGAGTCTAGTATGGAAGACTATCAAACAATACAGACTAACAATATTGTAGTCCGGTATAGAAGACAATCAAACAATAGAGACTAACAATACTGGAGTCCAGTATAGAAGACAATCAAACAATACAGACTAACAATACTGGAGTCCAGTGTGGAAGACAATCAAACAATACAGACTAACAATACTGGAGTCCAGTATGGAAGACAATCAAACAATACAGACTAACAATACTGGAGTCCAGTATGGAGTCTATAAACAATACAAGATATTTTAACTACCGTATCACAAACAACTTCACGTGGTCCTCTACAGCAAATATTGATATAACAAAAAACACAGCAAACCACATCCTATCATCTCTACAGCTAATACTGACATGACAAAAAACAGTGAAAACCACTTCCTATCAACCTTTACAGCTAATACTGACACGACAAAAAAAAACCCCACTTTCTATGGTCCTTCACAGCTAATATTGACATGACAAAAACACAGAAAACCACTTCCTACTGTATTTTACAGCTAATATTGACATGACAAAAACACAGCAAACCACTTCATATTGTCTATTACAGCTAATACTGACATAACAAAAACACAGCAAACCACTTCCTAGCATCCTTTACAGCTAATATTGACATGACAAAAACACAGCAAACCACTTTGTCATCCTTTACAGCTAATACTGGCATGAAAAAAAACACAGCAAACCACTTCTGATTGTCCATTACAGCTAATACTGATATGACAAAAACACAGCAAACCACTTCTTATTGTCCATTACAGCTAATATTGACATGAAAAAAACAAACAGCAAACCACTTCCTATCATCCTTGATAGTTAATATTGACATGAAAGAAAACAGCAAACCACTTCTTATTGTCCTTTACAGCTAATACTGACATGACAAAAACACAGCAAACCTATTCCTATTATCCTTGGCAGCTAATACTGACATGACAAAAACACAGCAAACCACTTCCTATCATCCTTGATAGTTAATATTGACATGAAAGAAAACAGCAAACCACTTCTTACTGTCCTTTACAGCTAATACTGACATGACAAAAACACAGCAAACCTATTCCTATTATCCTTGACAGCTAATACTGACATGACAAAAACACAGCAAACCACTTCCTATTATCCTTGACAGCTAATACTGACATGACAATACACAGCAAACCACTTCCTTTCATCCTTTACAGCTAATACTGACATGACAAAAACACAGCAAACCACTTCCTTTCATCCTTTACAGCTAATACTGACATGACAAAACACAGCAAACCACTTCTTATCATCCTTTACAGCTACTACTGACATGACAAAAACACAAACTACTTAATATGATCTTTTCAAATGATACCGATACATTACTAAAATGCTGAAACCACCTCCTATGGTTCTTTACATTTAATACTGAAATGACTAAAACACAGCCAGCCACTTAATATGGTCCATTACAGGTAATAAAAATATGGACGACCTACAGCTAACCAAGGATGCACAAAATATAGAACTGTAAGTCATATTAATTCTGTTAACTTACATCATCTTCCTTTGTGCCACCCCAGAAATTAGCACCACCTCCATAACTGAAAAATATAAATGATACAAGTCAATTATTTTGCTTGCAAAATGATGTTTCATTAACCTAAACTTAAAATCAAAGAGCTACAAGTAATGAATAAACATCAGTAAAATAAATCAACAAATATAACCTCTTAGTGCTGAACACCTAGACAGCTGTTAGTACCATTTATTATAAGTCTTTGGTATCACTTGACCAGGGTTTGAACCCACAACCTCCTGCATCCAAGGTAGTTGCTTTAACTACTAGGCTTCCGAAGCAGATATTTTTACTCTAGGCTAAATAAATCCCAAGGGCTATATAAGATTATATGCATCTGGTGATGTCATATTTAGCAAAAGTCACATATATTCAAATCACATATGTATGCATGTACCCATTAATGACACTTCAGCACAAAGGTGGTTATAAGGTGCTAACTAAAAGTACAACTTGACAAATGTAACATTTAAAAATTGCACAAAAATCAAAAGGAAGATAAAGGTAAGCATGAAGTATAACAAGATTAAAGGATCAAATTCTGTAAAAGGTATATTGAAAAAAGAATGGTTACATATGTAAAATGCTTAAAATATCTTGCTAAAATCGGTCATACAAAGAGCATTCCATCAAATAATTCAAGAAGCAGTACAATTTCTTCATCAAGTTCACATGAAAATATGTACGACTCACAGGGAGAATTATCGGTTACTGCATTTGTATGGAAAAATATGAACAAGTTTTTCGGATGTAAATACTGCATGACCTTGGGAGAGCAGTATGTCCATCTGAAAAAAACGAGTTCACATTTTCCCATACAAATGCAGTAACCTTTTTATTATATGCTAATTTTTTTATTCTACCTAATGCTTAATTATATTAACAAAATACACTACAAGAAACAAAGTAACTGAATGTATGCCGTATTCCAAACTAAATACACAAGTGAAGATTCATCATTACACAACAACATTATTATTGCGCACATAACTCCGCCAAGATAAATTTGAACTTAGTCGTGCGCTCGACATAACTTTCGCAAGAAAATAGTGTGTCTAGTTAAAATTGAAATCTGGAGTCATATTGTGAATGAATGGGCATTGCAACAACTTTTCCATTTGATCTGGAATGAATAGATTTTGGTATTTGTTTTGATTCTATGAAATTTTGTGATTATGGACTGGATTTAAATGTGACAATTCCACATGAAATACATCGGATTGAAGAAGCGAGGGAGAAGAGTGTTGACATCTGCAAATGTGTTTCTGTTTCTGTCATTGAATGTTTGAAATCATTATGTGGGAAAAATATGAAGTCTTTCAATTGCAATTATCAAAAAGACGCTATGGAATTGAATGCTTATTTTATTTTGAGTGCAGTGAGGAGGATGTAATTGCACTCATATTCGAAATTACAGTACAATTTCTAAATGAGTAATCAAGATTGATAATC